>ML813296.1:225721-239749 GCA_009831015.1 Picea engelmannii | reverse complement strand
TTTTTGCAATTTCATAAATATTTTTCTTATACATCTCCAAATTTATATATATTAAAAAATTTATATATTACTATTTATTCATTTAATTTTCAATTAGTTTATGGAAAATGACATTTTTCTTATATCTAAATCTTTATATATATATATTAAAAAATAAGTATATTACAATTTATTCATTAATGTGCAATTTTTTCATGGAAGAGAACATTTTTATTATGCAAAAATGCATAGGTAATATGTAATTTTCTCATGGAAAAGAAGATGGTACTTATTTATGGGTCACATAAGATTACTATTTATGAAATTAGTTGTAAGAGTGTTTTGAAGGAGTAGCACTAGCTATTTCAAGAGTAGTAGTATTAGTTACACTTAAAAACCTTAGCATTATATTAGGGTTAGAGTTTCTATTATGTGTGAACAAATTTAATAGATGCTAAATTAGATGGCCCAATTTTAAATGTTAATGAAAAATGTACAACAAACCTAAATTGCCTAGGAGCATTCATCAACCACACTTATGTGGTTGTGCTTTTACTATTGTTATTTATGAAATTAATTGAAAAAATGTGTTTAAACATGATATTTTGATATATTGTTTTATTTTTACATTTTCAAATTTTATTATGAAATAGATTTTTCATCAAACACATATTTTTATAAAGAGACATGATTTTTAAAAATAAATTGTTACAAGTTTATCGATTCAATTCATGTCTTTTAAGTCAAAGAGAAACTATCCTTTTACCATATAGCTCATTGGCATATGAATCATGTATACAAATATATTTTTATAGAATTCTTACTTTTGAATGCATTCATATATGTAATTTTGTTTTATATAAATAAAAAAATCCACACTTCCCTCAATTATAATTTAATTATTTATTATTCTTAACTAGAAACAACCATATATGGGCCAAGGAGGCCACCTAGGGGAATGCCCACCTAGGGCGTACAAGTCAATCACCTAGGCACAACACTTCTTCACCTTTTGATGATGAATTAAATATATGTAAAATAAATGGTTCCCTTGGTATATAAGGTGAACTGGGACTAAAATAAAGCATTCTTACCTTTTCTTCTGAAGCTATGTCTCTTGGTTGTTTTATTTTCTGAGTTTGCATTTTACATTCACAACAATTTCATTTTTAGGGTTTTCTGAAGAATAACCAGTGTGCCGTCATTCATGGTTGCCTCCTGGTGACTATGTTTTCCATGCTTCCACCTCTGAGAGAAAGATTATATCATTAGCTAGCCACTCTCTTAGGGAGAAAATCATTTCCTTCGAGTTTTCTGAGGAAGAAGGGAGGGCGCACCAATTGGGGTTTGGCTCTTGCTAGTTTCTTCTTTTTAGGAATGAAGTGAGTGTGCCCTCTTCCATGGCTTCACTGGGCTTCTCTCACTAATCCCTGGAGGTCACTCTAAGTGGGACAAGGAGGCCACCTAGGGGAACGCCCACCTAGGGTGCACAAGTCAATCACCTAGGCGTAACACTTCTTCACCTTTTGATGATGAATTAAATATATGTAAAATAAATGGTTCCCTTGGTATATAAGGTGAACCGGGACTAAAATAAATCATTCTTACATTTTCTTCTGAAGCTATGTGTCTTGGTTGTTCTTTTTTCTGAGTTTGCATTTTACATTCATGACAACTTCGTTTTTAGGGTTTCTAAAGAATAAGCAGTGCGCCTTCCTTCATGGATGCCTCCTAGTGACTCTGTTTTCCATGCTTCCACCTCTGAGAGAAAGCTTATCTCATTATCTAGCCACTCTCTCAGGGAGAAAATCATTTCCTTCAAGTTTTCTCAGGCAGAAGGGAGGCCGCACCAACTGGGGTTTTGCACCCTTGTTGGTTGCTTCTTTGTGAGAATGAAGTGAGTGCACCCTCTTCCATGGATGACCTAGACTTCTTCCACTAATTCCCAGAGGTAAATCTGATATCGCCAAAACCTCTTGGCCGCTCTCGGATCACCCCAGTCTGAATCCCCATTTGCTTGGTCACCCAAACTAATGGCACACCCCTGTTCAGATTTGTGCCCCTGAGGATATTATTTGGTCAGAAGCTGAGCTATGGATTGAATGGTCACCTTATCCTGTAGATCACCTCCTTGGGAAGATCAATTGGTATCAGAGCCTCAAGATCCATGGAAAATCTTCCGATCTTGAAGATTGAGGCAATTTGTTTTTTTTTGGGGGGGGGTTCATGAAATAATCCAGAGTTTTCCCATTCCAGGGTTTCCATTTTATGCAAGAAGATCCATAGATCTCATAATCCCCAAGGGCGCCCACATATCCATTTCCATAGAGAGGAGCTCCACAGATCTAAAAGAGTACAGATCTCTCCCTCTAGACCAGTTCAAGCTATGTTGCCTCAGGGTTTGGAGTCCTTTGTTCTCAAAACAGAGTCCTTATTTCATCATTGCAACCCAGGGGTGCCTTTTCTCTTCAGCTGGCCTCACAATGCCTCCATGCAAATATCCTTTGGTAGTTGTCTCAGATTCCAACACATCAAATCGCATCCAAGATCTTGCCTCTGTCCTCAATGAGCTGCTCAGAATGCAACAAAAAAACAATCCAGATCCATTCTGGTTGGACACTCGAATCCAGCTACCCAAGTTTGTTGGGAAAACAAATGGTGAAATGGTGGATTCTTGGATCCGTAGCCTATCCACCTATTTCAATACATGTCTAGGCCTTACCGAGGAAAGAAAACTCCAGATTTTCACCTTGCAATTATAAGGATTGGCACAAACTTGGTGGGATACAGAGAAAGAGAAGACCACATTTGTGATAGAGATTGGGGATGCTCCATAATCCTCTACTTCGCAACCCATCAAAACCTGGGCTCAACTTTTCGAAGCTTTGAGAAATCGCTTCTACCCACCTGGGTATGTGCAATCCTTATGGATCAAATGGCACCAAATTCGACAAGTCCCTTCACAAGGAGTGCAAGGCTACATAGACTTCTTCTGCAAGATGTGCCTCTTACTTCATGTTCCAGATCCAGAAGAGGTAATCATATTACAATTTGTGGTGGGTTTATTAATTCAATTCATTTGAGAAGTAGATCTGTTTGAAAATCCAACTTTAGATAAAAAAAATCAGAGATATTTGGCTATAGAAAGGAAAGTCGCTCCTAGAGGTCGTATTCCTCAGTCCTGCCCTTACACCGACCCCCCTACCTCTCAACCATCCAGATCCCATCCCTCAGCCCTCTTTCCATATCCTCGGACTCAAAACCCCACACCCAATGGAACTACAAGGACACCCTGGTGCTCATTCCACAAAACTACTTCACACAATTCATGAGATTGTTGAATCCTACAAAATCTAAAAACTAACAAAACTCTACTCACTGAGCTCATTGCGCCTTCCCAAGTAGAATATATCGAAGAAGTTCCTCTGGATAATCCCACAAAAGTAGATCCCTCATTGATTCTAATGACCCAGGAAGATTCGAACGCATCCACCCAACCCCTCTTCACCCATAACTACCAAATCAAAAATGCCTTGGCTTTACTGATTATGGACAATGGAAGCCAAAAAAATTCGGTGTCTCAATCCCTTGTAAAACGCCTTAATCTTTTCACCACTCCACATCCGCAACCCTATCAACTCGGATGTGTCCAAAAGGATGGTCCTCGCCTTACCTAACACCCCTACTTATCGGTTGTCCCCAACAGAAACATAGAAAATGGAAAGACAACTGACCAACCTCATCAACTCTGGCCACATCCAACCTTCATCTTCTCTCTATGCTTCTATCGCCTTTGTCATCCCTAAACAAGATACCTCATAAATGCGCCTTGTCACGGATTATCGAGCCTTGAACAAAGCCACAATAAAAAACTATTACCCCCTTCTCTGGATTGAGGAACTACTCGACACCCTCCAAGGAGATAAGTGGTTTACTAAATTGGATTTGACAGCTGGCTACCATCAAGTTCGAATGAACCCAGATGATGTTTGGAAAACAACGTTCAAGACCAAATTTGGTCTTTTTGAGTGGAAAGTCATGACTTTTGGTCTCACCAACGCCCTAGACACTCTCATGAGGCTCATCAATGAAATATTCATAGCACATTTGGGTTGATTTGTGGTCATCGACTTAGATTAAATTCTCATATTCAGTCGAACATGGGACACTCACATGCAACATGTCTGACAAGTTATCCAAATTCTCCAAGAACACAAGTTCCAAGTCAAAGAGAAGAAATCCTATTTTGGTTAGACTTCAGTCTCCTATCTCGGCTTTGTGGTCATCTCAGAGGGTATTAAACCAGATCCAGCTCCCATCCAAGCATTGAAACAATGGCCTCTACCTTCTTAATCTAAAGAGTTGAAAATATTTTTGGGTGGCATCAATTTCTATTGTAAGTTCATTCCCTCTTTTTAAAATCTTGTTCAACCTTTTCATCGTCTCTCAAATACTTCTTCTACATTCATCTAGACCAAAGAAGAAACTACTCACTTTGCTCAGCTCAAAGATGTGCTCTGCTCATCCCCTGTTTTACATCTACCAGACCTCTCCCAACCCTTTGAGATTGAGTCTGACGCCTCACAATATGCTATTGGTGCCATACTTAAACAGGGAGGACACCCCATTTCTTACCACTCTGAAACCCTGTCCAAGGCAAAGAAAAATTATAGTACCTATGACAAGGAATTTTATAGTGTGGTGAAAACACTCAAACAATGGAGGCATTATTTGTTGGATAAAGAAACCATTATGCATACTGACCACCACACTTTGATTTTCATCAACTCTCAATCAAAGATTTGGGAACAAAGGCACCTTAAATGGGCCTCCTACATTCAAAAATTTCACTTAGTCATCAGATACAAGAAAGGCACTTCTAATAAAATGGTTGATTTGCTAATTCGACCTCCCACTCTAGTTCTTTCCATTCTAGAAGTACATTGTGCTACTTATGACACATGGAAAGATCAATATGCTACTGACACCGACTTTATATATATATGGGAATCTTTTCAAATCCCCACAGTGATCAATCAGACCCCCTTCCTAGACTACATTATTCAGGATGGGTGGTTATATAAGTTGAATTTGCTATGCATTCCACACTCAAAAGACCGCCTCTTGCTCATCAGGGAAGCGCATGCTTCAGCCTATGGGGGCCAACTTCGGGACCACAAAGACCACCCAACATCTGCAACGCCATTTTCATTGGCCTTCCATGCAGCCTCAAGTTGAAAAATTTATCAGAGCTTGTGCCTTATTCTCACAATCCAAGCCATCCAACTGGAAGCATGGTTGTATCAACCACTGTTGATTCCTTCTTGGCCTTTGGAGTCAATCTCAATGGACTTCCTAAGTGGAATTCCAACAACCCAAAAGAAACATGATGCAATCTGGGTAGTGGTATGCCGCTTCAACAAAATGGAAATTTTTATCCCATGCACAAAGACTACTACAACAACGCAAACAGTGAAACTCTATTTCCGTCATGTTTGGCCCCATTTTGGCCTCCCAAGAAGTATCATCTCAGACATAAATTATCTCTTCCTCAGTACATTTTGGAAGACCTTATGGGCGCTATTGGGGTGCCACCTCAAGTTTTCTACTGCATTCCATCCTCAAATGGATGGCCAAATAGAAGTTGTCAACAAAGTCTTAGTGCATGCTCTCCGAACTCACTTTGGGCACAACAAACAATGGGACAATTACTTACACATTCTCCAGCATAGCTACAACAAGGCAACACATTCTTCTACAGGCTTTTCACCTTTTGAAGTTTGATTGGGCTTGCAACCATCATCTCCAACCGAGCTTCCACTCACTTGGGCTCCTCAAGGTACCTTCCATCAACAGCAGGAACAACTATCATCTCAACGATTTCTCCAACAAATTGCACAACGCCACAGTGCAGTCACATCAGCACTCAAAGAAACCCAAGCTCATGCAAAGCAGCGCCATGACAAAAAAAGAACCTTCATGGCCTTTCAACCAGGGGATCAAGTCTGGTTACACTTGAATAAGAAGCACTTCAAAGGCCACCATCACAAGCTTATGCCAATGCGATATGGTTCATATACAATACTCAACAAGATTGGAGAAAATGCATATAGGTTGGATCTGCCACCACAATTGGGAATCCACAATGTCATTAATGTAAATCAATTAAAGTTGTTTGACCCTTCCCTCTTGGAAGAACCAGTTACCATCACTCATCCAATGGACAACATTCCTGATTTCCAACTCCCATTGGACAAAGACACTATACTGGACACTCGAAGTCACTCTACAAGACACCAGACTTACACTTCCTATCTGGTAGCTCGCCAAGGCCAAAATCCAGCTCAGGCAAAGTGGATCACAACTGATGTATTGCACAACAATTTTCCAAATCTTCTCATGGAACCCGGGACGCTTCCAAATCTAAACAAGGAGGAATTGGGCCAAGGAGGCCACCTAGGGGAACGCTCACCTAGGGCGCACAAGTCAATCACCTAGGCGCAACACTGCTTCACCTTTTGATGATGAGTTAAATATATGTAAAATAAATGGTGCTCTTGGTATATAAGGTGAACTGGGACTAAAATAAAGCATTCTTACCTTTTCTTCTGAAGCTATGTGTCTTGGTTGTTCTTTTTTCCGAGTTTGCATTTTACATTCACGACAATTTCATTTTTAGGGTTATCTGAAGAATAACTAGTGTGCCTTCCTTCATGGCTGCCTCCTAGTGACTCTATTTTCCATGCTTCCACCTTTGAGAGCAAGCTTATATCATTAGCTATCCACTTTCTCAGGGAGAAAATCACTTCCTTCGAGTTTTCTGAGGTAGAAGGGAGGATGCACCAACTGGGGTTTTGCGCCCTTGTTGGTTGCTTCTTTGTGGGAATGAAGTGAGTTCGGCCTCTTCCATGGATGCACTGGAATTCTTCCACTAATCCCCGGAGGTCACTCTGAGATCACCAAAACCTCTTGGCCACTATCGGATCACCCCGGTTTGAATCCCCATTTGCTTGGTCACCGAAACTAATGGTGCACCCCTGTTGAGATTTGTGCCCTTGAGGAGAGTTTTTGGTCAGAAGTCGAGATATGGCTTGCATGGTCACCTTCTCCTATAGTTCACCTCCTTGGGCAGATCACTGAGATCGCCAAAACCTCTTGGCGACTCTTGGGTCACCCCGGTTTGGGTCCCCATTTTCTTGGTCACCCAAACTAATGATTCACCCTTGTTCATATTTGCACCCTTGTTCAGATTTGCACCCCAGAGGAGAGTTTTTGGTCAGAAGCCGAGCTATGGATTGTGTGGTCACCATCTCCTATATATCACCTTATTGGGCAGATCAATTGGTATCAGAGCCTCAATATCTTTGGAAAATCTTTCGATCTTGAAGATTGAGCCAAAATGTTTTGGGGGTTTTCATGAAATAATCGAGAGTTTTCCCATTCTAGGGTTTCCATTTTATGCAAGAAGCTCCACAGATCTCATACACCCCAAGGGATCCCACATCTCCATTTCCAGAGAGAGGATCTCCATAGATTTAAAACAATACAGATCTCTCCCTCTAGACCAGTTCAAGCTTCGTTTCCTCAGGGTTTTGAGTCCTGTGTTCAACATTGTAACCTAGGGGTGACTTTTATCTTTAGCTAGCCTCACAATGCCTCCATGCAAAGATCATTTGGCAGTCGAATCAAATTCCAACACATCAAATCACGTCCAAGATCTTGCCTCCGTCCTCAATGAGCTTCTTAGAATGCAACAACAAAACATTCCAAATCCATTCTGGTTGGACACTCGAATCCAACTACCCAAGTTTGCTAGGAAAATGAATGGTGAAATGGTGGATTCTTGGATCCATAGCCTATCCACCTATTTCAATACATGTACAGGCCTTACCGAGGAAATAAAACTCTAGATTGTCGCCTTGCAATTAAAAGGACTAGCACAAACTTGGTGAGATACAGAGAAAGAGAAGACCACATTTGTGATAGATATTGGGGATGCTCCAAAATCATCTACTTCACAACCCATCAAAACCCGGGCTTGACTTTTCGAAGCTTTGAGAAATCGCTTCTATGCTTCTCGGTATGTGCAATCCTTATGGATCAAATGGCACCAACTTCGACAACTCCCTTCACAAGGAGTGCAAGGCTACATAGACTTCTTCTGCAAGATGCACCTCTTACTTCATGTTCTAGATCCGGAAGAGGTACTCATATTAAAATTTGTGGTTGGTTTATTAATTCAATTCTGCGAGAAGTAGAGTTGTTTGAAAATCCAACTTTAGATAAAAAGTTTAAGAGATCTTTGGATATAGAAAGGAAAGTCGCTCTTAGAGGTCCTATTCCTCAGTCCCACCCTTACACGAACCCCCCGTCCTCTCAATAATCCATCTCCCATCCCTCAACCCACTTTCCACCTCCTCGAACTCAAAACCCCACACCTAATACAACTACAAGGATACCCTGGTGCTCATTCCACAAAACTACTTCACACAATTCATCGGATTGTCGAATCCTCCAAAATCTAAAAACCAACAAAACTCTACTCATTGAGCTCATTGTGCCTTCCCAAGTAGAAGATACCGAAGAATTTCCTCTGGACAATCCCACAAAAGTAGATCCCTCATTGATTCTAATGACCCAAGAAGATTCGAACGCATCCACCCAAACCCTCTTCACCCATAACTGCCAAATCAAAAATGCCTTGGCTTTACTAATTATGGAAAATGGAATAGAGAAACATTTGGTGTCTCAATCTCTTGTCAACCGCCTTAATCTTGTCACCACTCCACATCCGCAACCCTATCAACTTGGATGGGTCCAAAAGGATGGCCCTCGCCTCCTAGTTTCCAAGCGTTGTCTGGTCACTTTCGCCATAGGCCAATTCAAATATACTGTCCTCTGTGATGTCTCCACCTTGGATTGTGTAGATTTTTTACTCGGTATCCCATACTAAACCCAAATAAATGCTATCTATCTAGCCAAATCCCGCTAGTACAAAATTAACAAAGAAGGCCACACTTATATCTTAACTGCAAAAAAACCCAAAACCCCTTCTACGAAAGAACAAATCCCACATGTACACTTAAACCAATGTGTCTTTCTTTGTTTGGTGCACCCAATAACACCAAACAATACAACGCACATTGTTCTTGAAACTATGACTCCCCTCCTCCATGATTTCGTAGAGGTATTTCAACCTTTGGAAGGAATTCCCCCCTCCTTCCACATTGACCATTCCATTCATCTCATCCCCGAATCTGCCTTACCTAATGCCCCTACTTACCGGTTGGCCCCAACAGAAACAGAGGAAATGGAAAGACAACTGACTGACCTCATCAATTCTGGCCACATCCAACCTTCATCTTCTCCCTGTTCTTCCGTCACCTTTGTCATCCCTAAACGAGATACCTCTGAAATGCGCCTTGTCACTGATTACCAAGCCTTGAACAAAGCCATAATAAAAAAACCTTACTCCCTTCCCCGAATTAAGGAACTATTCGACACCCTCCAAGGAGCTAAGTGGTTTACTAAATTGGATTTGACAGTCAGCTACGATCAAGTTCGAATGAACCCAGATGATGTTTGGAAAACAACGTTCAAGACCAAATTTGGTCTTTCTGAGTGGAAATTCATGCCTTTCGGTCTCACCAACACCCCAACCACTTTCATGAGGCTCATCAATGATATCTTCAGAGAACATTTGGGTCAATTTGTGGTCATCTACTTAGATGATATTCTCATCTTCAGTCGGACATGGGACACTCACATGCAACATGTCCGACAAGTTCTCCAAATTCTCCAAGAACACAAGTTGTGAGTCAAAGTGAAAAAATCATATTTTGATTAGACTTCAGTCCCCTATCTTGGATTTGTGGTCATCTGAGAGGGTATTCAACCTGATCGAGCCCACATCCAAGCATTGAAACAATGGCCTCCACCTTCTTTAGCCAAGGAGTTGAAAATCTTTTTGAGTGGCATCAATTTCTATCATAAGTTCATTCCCTCTTTTTCAAATATTTCTTGACCTTTGCATCAGCTCTCAAATACTTCTTCTACATTCAACTGGACCAAATAAGAAACTACTCACTTTTCTCAGCTCAAAGACGCCCTCTTCTCATCCCCTGTTTTACATCTGTCAGACCTCTCCCAACCCTTTGAGATTGAGTCTGATGCCTCACAATATGCTATTGGTGTCGTACTTAAACAGGGATGACACCCCATTTCTTACCACTCTGAAACCCTATCTGAGGCAAAGAAAAATTATAGTACCTATGACAAGGAATTTTATAGTCTGGTGCAAGCATTCAAATAATGGAGGCATTATTTGTTGGGTAAAGAAACCATTCTGCATTCCGACCACCACCCTTTGATTTTCATCAACTCTCAATCGAAGATTCAGGAACAAAGGCACCTTAAATGGGCCTCCTACATTCAACAATTTCACTTAGTCATTAGATACAAGAAAGGCACTTCTAATGAAATGGATGATTTGCTAAGTCGACCTCCCACTCCAGTTCTTTCCATTCTTGAAGTACGTTGTGCTACTTATGACACATGGAAAGATCAATATGCTACTGACACTGACTTTTGAGAGATTTGGGAAGCTTTCCAAAGCCCCACAGTGATCAATCAAACCCCCTTCCTAGACTACACTATTCAGGATGGGTGGCTATATAAGTTGAATTTGTTATGCATTCCACACTCAGAAGACCGCCTCTTGCTCATTAGGGAAGTGCATGCTTCAGCCTATGGGGGCCACTTTGGGACCACAAAGACCACCCAACATTTGCAATTCCATTTTCATTGGCCTTCCATGCAGCCTCAAGTTGAAAAAAATATCAGAGCTTGTGCCGTATGCTCACAATCCAAGCCATCCAACCGGAAGCATGGGTTGTATCAACCACTGTCACTTCCTTCTCAGCCTTGGGAGTCAAACTCAATGGACTTCCTAAGTGGACTTCCAACAACCCAAAAGATACATGATGCAATCTGGGTAGTGATATGCTGCTTCAACAAAATGGTACTGTTTATCCCATGCACAAAGACTACTACAACAACGCAAATATCAGAACTCTATTTCCGCCATGTCTGGCCCCATTTTGGCCTCCCAAGCAGTATCATTTTAGACATAGATTATCGCTTCCTCGATACATTTTGGAAGACCATCTGGGTGCTATTGGGGTGCACCTCAAGTTTTCTACTGCATTCCATCCTCAAACGGATGGCCAAATAGAGGTTGTCAATAGAGTCTTGGTGCATGCTCTCCGAACTCACTTTGGGCGCATCAAACAATGGGACAATTACTTACACATTCTCCAGCATAGCTACAACAAGGCAACACATTCTTCTATAGGCTTTTCACGTTTTGAAGTCTACTTAGGCTTCCAACCAGCATCTCCAATCGATCTCCCACTCACTTGGGCTTCTCAAGGTACCTTCCATCAACAGCAGGAACAACTGTCAGCTCAACAATTTCTCCAACAAATTGCACAATGCCACAGTGCAGTCACATCAGCACTCAAAGTAGCCCAAGATCATGCCAAGCAATGCCATGAAAAATAAAGAACCTTCACGGCCTTTCAACCAGGGGGTCAAGTCTAGTTACACTTGGATAAGAAGCGCTTCAAAGGCCACCATCACAAGCTTCTGCCAATCATATATGGTCCGTATACAATACTCGACAATATTGGAGAAAATGCATATAGGTTGGATCTTCCACCACAACTGGGAATCCACAATGTCATTAATGTAAATCACTTAAAGTTGTTTGATCCTTCCCTCTTGGAAGAACCAATCACCATCACTCATCCAGCGGACAACATTCCCGATTTACAACTCCCATTGGCCAAAGACACTATACTGGACACTCGAAGTCGCTCTACAAGACACCAGACTTACACTTCATATCTCGTAGCCCACCAGGGTCAAACTCTAGCTCAGGCAAAGTGGAACACAACTGATGTATTGCACAACAACTTTCCACATATTCTCATGGAAGTTGGGATGCTTCCAGATCTAAACAGGGAGGAATTGGGCCAAGGAGGCAACCTAGGGGAACACCCACTTAGGGTGCACAAGTCAATCACCTAGGCGCAACACTTCTTCACCTTTTGATGATGAATTAAATATATGTAAAACAAATGGTTCCCTTGGTACATAAGGTGAACCAGGACTAAAATAAATCATTCTTACCTTTTCTTCTGAAGCTACGTGTCTTGGTTGTTTTCTTTTCTGAGTTTGCATTTTACATTCATGTAAATTTCATTTTTAGGGTTTTATGAAGAATAACCAGTGCGCCTTCATTCATGGTTGCCTCCTGGTGACTCGTTTTTCCATGCTTCCACCTCTGAGAGCAAGCTTATCTCATTAGCTAGCCACTCTCTCAGGGATCAAATCATTTCCTTTGAGTTTTCTGAGGCAGAAGGGAGGGTGCACCAACTGGGGTTTGGCTCTTGTTGGTTTCTTCTTTGTGGGAATGAAGTGAGTGTGCCCTCTTCCATGGTTGCACTGGGCTTCTCCCACTAATCTCTGTAGGTCACTCTGAGATCGCCAAAACCTCTTGGCCACTCTCGGTTCACCCTGGTTTGGATCCCCAATTGCTTGGTCACCCAAACTAATGGTGCGCTCCTGTTCAAATTTGCACCCTTGAGGAGAGTTTTTGGTCAGAAGTCGAGCTATGGCTTGTGTGGTCACCTTCTCCTGTAGATCAACTTCTTGGACATATATATATATATATATATATATATATATATATAGAGAGAGAGAGAGAGAGAGAGAGAGAGAGAGAGAGAGAGAGAGAGAGAGAGAGAATAACTCATTGATAAGCTTTTTATGTTTTTTTCATTTGAAAAAAATGTTACCCATATATATACATATATACAATTTTCTAAACATTTCCACATTTACAAGCATTAAATTTTTTTATTCAAAAGATGACACAATGTCATATTCATGAAATTAATTGCAAATAAGGGTTTCAATATAACTTGAATTTATCAATTTTGATTATAAAATAAAATAGATTTTTCACAAAAATTTAAATAAACTTACTTATATATATATATATATATATATATATATATATATATATATATTATTACTATATTTAATATAATATAAAATTTTCTTATACAATTTTCTAAACACAATTTTCTTGTACATATCAACCTTTGCATGCATTAAAAGATTTATTCATTCCATATAAACTTCACTTAACAAAAATAAAAGGGTGTACATTCGAGGGATGATACAATCTTAGGATTCATGATATTAATTGTAAAGATGAGTTTTTTTTGTTTGTTTGTTAGTTTGTGTGTGAAATTAATTGTAAAAATGAGCCACACCAACCTTTAACATGGTTTTAACAACACACTTCATCACCAACTGTCCTACACCTGAGGGACATTTTAAAGATGAATTTTAATATAACTTAAATTTAACAATTTTGATTTTGAAATAAAATAAATTAGTCAAACATTTAATTTATATTATTTTTAATATTATTAATTTTTTAATTTACTACAAAATATTTAATATTATTATCACTAAAATATCTTAAAAAATAAATAACATATATTATATACCATACTCTCGCTCTATATATATAGTGGATTCCAATATAATATAAAATATTTTTATATAATTTTCTAACCATTGTGTTTATTTATTTCAACCTTTAAATGCATTAAGGATATTATACACTATAATTTATTTATTGGAAGTGAAATTTAATTTATTACTTAATTTATATTAACTTTTTTTTAAATAAATAATATATATTTTTAATATTATTACTTTTTTAATTTACTACTAAATATTTAATATTAATATTACTAGACTATCTTAAAAAATAAATAATATGATGATGATGATGATTAACTCCCATTAAGACTTAATTGGTTTATCAGACCTTAAGAGGGTAAGTGATTACTTGTGATTCTTTAGAATTTTGTTTTTGTGCTCGAAAAGCATTAAGAGAAGCTTTCCAAGATCACCATACTTTTGTTGAGTTAAGAGATTAGGAAGGTTGGTAGTGTGATCAATATTTTG
>ML813296.1:188708-210471 GCA_009831015.1 Picea engelmannii | reverse complement strand
ACACATAAACATAAGGAGGGACACAATTCAACACAACACGATCCACTGAAGAAAATACATTAAATGATCCACCATGTCACTGAGTAATAAAGAACTACCTGTCCAACCTACCCTGCAAGGTTAGGACCTCCACGACACATAAGCAACGCTCAAGCCCATGATTCATCCAATTGATTTTGATCACTTAAGGTCTCGGGGATGGAAAATTTTCTGAGGAACAAGGAGGTATCTATGCCCCCTTTAATCAATCACAACTCATGAGTCCAGACTAGAATAATAGCCATACATCAAAATTATTTCATGGCGCAAGAGAAATATAACTACTTGATCAATCATACATCAACTTCTTCTTCAAGGTGCAAGAGTAAGATAATTACATAATCAATCATACTTCAACTTTAATTTCAAGTGCAATAGTAATCATCAATTTTATTTTCATGGCACAAAATAAATCTAATCTCATAACCAATCATAAATCACATTAATTTCAAGGCGTAAGAGTAGTCATCAATTTTAATTCATGGCGCAAAGGAAATCTAATCACATAACCAATCATACATCACATTAATTTCACGCACAAGAGTAATTCACCAGTTTTATTTCATGGCGCAAAAGAAATATACTCACATAATCAATCATACATCACTTTAAATTCATGGCGCACGAGTAATCATCAAATTTATTTCCAATACTTGGGGGATAGATAGGTTCACATTGCTCTGAAGTTCCTCTTTATAAAAATAATGTCATTCAAGCTAAGAAAATAAGTTGTACACGATGACTTGGTTTTCCAAGGTTAACAAAACAACCAGTAAGCAGTTGCAGAGCAATGAAAAATAGAATCAGGTCTACCACATACTGATGTTTTTTACTGTTAACAGGCAATAGAATCAGGTCTACCATATACTGATGTTTCTTACTGTTAACAGGACCACCAGAAAGCCCCCAACTAATTAGACGGATATTATCATAACAGGGCAAGGAAGACATAAGAATTGTGGAAATTTTATGATCCTAAATCCAACATGAGATATCACTAGGAGTTCTTCCTAGAATTGGTACACTAATCGTTATTAGTATATGTTGGAACTTTGATTCACCTCTATATTTCACATATTTGGTGTCTCCTTGCCTATTTTGGGTAATTTAGTTCATAATGGGAAACATCAACAGGTTAGCGATAAACTCAATAAGGTAAGGGTAGCATATAACTGATATATTAAAAGAGGAAATATGTTAAATGATATAGTAAAGGTAGACATGCATGGGATAGTCAACCAATAACGTACTTGTAATGAAACTCAAAGTATATGGTAGAAACTAGTACTAAAAAACATAAAATCCTACAAAAGATACAAGAATGAGAAAAAACTAATTGAACGATATCTATCATAATGTGTTCCAGATTTATTACCAGATCAGGATTTACAACTATCATGTGTATCATATTTTGACTAAATCAATTTACACGATGTTGAGGGAAAGCTGGGGCAAACAGGCAGATGTTGTCGATAAGATGTCGGAAAAGAAAACCCTCAACCCTAATTAAAGAGAAAATAAATTTCATAGATAGTTGTTGGGTTCTTGTTCATCCAAAATGAGTTTCTTAAGCATTTCTGCTCCCAATGAAAATATTATGCTGAAAAGAGTTGTGAATCAACGTTATTCATGACCTAGAATAATTGAAAATAATAATCAAAAGAAGCAAATAGATGAGACTTAACCTATGGATCGTAAAAAAAATTAATACACAGCTTCCCCTGCATGTTAACCACTATCACAACTCGAATCATGGTGAAATACCTATACCACTACAATTCCTTCATAGAAACTAAAAATTCCTTCAATTTAATGGCCAAGACCCAACTACACCAAAACCTAGCCATCGACAAAATCACCGAAACTCACCAAATGATTTAGGGAGAAGTGAGCATAGGAAAAAATATAACTTGGATGGAAATTAAAGGAAAAAATAACCAGAGTGGAAGCGTTGTGATTGTAGGGTTAAATCCACCGAGGTAGATTATTTTTTTTTACTGACCGATGATGAATAACATCTTCCTAGAATTAGTCCCCCAAATCTCATGGCCGACAAGCAACAAAAGTCTGATCGATAAATGGGGAAACACTACAAAGGCTCACTTCATAGGAACCTAAACCTAAGTCGAGTCTCGAAAGCCTCAATAAAATTTGTATGCTAGAAAATTTGGTTGGAAAGAAACAAAATAATTTTCAAAGAAAAGATTGTCCCCCCCTCGTAGTTGCGATAAATGTAATCGTCCAACTGAGGGAGTTTATCTCATCCAAGAAAGAATAAATATGGGTAGGGGATCCTTTGAGAACTGAAGAAGAAGCTTGATTAACCAATCTATATCTCTCGGAAGCTCCCCTCACCTCCCTTCCAAGAAATTCATCATGCTCGCAACTTCATTTCCCACCCCAATATTTCAAAAATTGGCTAAGTGCCTAAAAGAGTTATGTTCTAGGTTTCAATGGTGCATCTAAAGGGAACCCAGGGGAGGCAGGAGAGGGAGGGGTTATGTTCATCCCTAGAGGACAAATATTTCTAACTTACTCGTGGAATCTAGGCATAACCACCAATAACTTAGTAGAGGCATATGCAATTTTCAAAGGGTCTCAAATAGCAAAGGAGCATCAAATCAACCAGTTGATCATCCTAGGGGACTCCAAGATGATAATAAGGTACTTCATCAAATTAAAAATCCCGAAGAACTCAATTCTGAAAATAATCATAGATAGAACTAGAGACACACTTTCTTCCATGCTCCCCACCTTCTACCATGTTTGGCTATCAAACAATGGGAGCGCAGAAGAGTAGGCTAATAGAGCCATAGGAAGAAGCACCAGTCACTTGGAAATATTGGGAAGGACTGATTTCCTAGCACCTTTCTAATGCCTCCCTAATGCTCCAACACACTCGGGTCCACGCTCCACATGATAGCCTCCTCCACGTGGCTCTCCAATGAAAAATCACTTCAAGACGACCCCTCATCACGCTTGGGGGACCAACGTACTTATCCATCCTCTAGATCGTGAGAACTGGTATGATGCATATTGGGATTATGGATATCCTATGACGCAAGACGTTCACTCCTCATGTGAACCCGCAACTAATGTCACTCCCACCCCACACTTTCTCCTTTCCCGTCACCTCTCCATTAATTTCGCGTGAGATAATCGACCGTGAAGAGATTGAGAAAAGGATCCACAACATGTGGATGTTGGTAGAGCATGCCACCTCCCCTATTGAGAGTCACTTCCACACTCCCTCACATTCAAGGATTATAGCCATAAGGGGAATTTAGGATAGGCAAAGCCTGATACATTGTCTTTGCCTCCACAAGAAGTTTTTGAGAATAATTAGTCTGTCTGGCGAAGGGGCACGCACCATAAATGAAAGCCATAATTTAGAGAGAAGCTACAACAGGTTTGATGGCGTAGAAAAGGAAGAGGTAAGGGTCAAGGTTCTAGAGCGCTACGAAAACCTCAGCTCGCCCAGAGGACATAATAGGGATCGCTATAAAGGTGAATTTAGATATGGAAAAAGGAATAAGATCCAACTTTAATTGGGTAGTCCAAGCATCAATTCAACACGGAGAGAAGAGACCAATGAAAACATACCAATAGGAAGTTCCAGAGGCCAAATATTCACTCAAGACACTTACTGATCCAGGTGGATATTGGTGGCGACCCACCTTTTCTAACTGGCTCAAAACAGTTTTATGGCAATTTTGGTAATTTACTATTTTTTGCAGTTTTTAACTTCCGGGGCCATGTTGAGGCCCTAAACGACATTTTTGGGAAAACATGGAGAAATATGGAAGTTTCTTTAATATTTCCTCCAAAATGAATCCACTCTACAATACCTTTCCAACGGTCTATCATGCGCCTAAAACAGAGATTGTATGCAAAAGTTACGACCCCGAGAAGTTGATCTACTAACTTACCCAAACAGGGCCCACATGACTTTTGGCGCTTCATATCCTAGGGTTAGGTTTTTGGACGTCTAGGATTTTTTACATTACTTTTTATTGTAAAAATCCCTTCAGAGCCTCATTGTAATCATCTTCTTGCAAATGTGAGTAGCTGTCACATCTCTTCTCATAGATAAGTTGCCACCATTCTAGCGAGTATTTCACTCTATATTTTTACAGTCTCTGTACATTTATTTTATTAATAGAAATCGTGTATTACTGTATATATGTGTTTATTGTTGCATCTCTGATACATTTTTGTTATATTATTGGATATTTGTGCATTTCTTTGGTATATCTCCTCTCTCATTTCGTGCCGAAAATAATTTGGACCAGTGGTATCAAAGCAGGCTGCTCTTGATCATTTTTCAGTGCATGTCCTCGACGAGGTCCGAGTATATCAAGTTGGGTTTTGAGATTGTCTCTCTTGAGGAAAATTTCTCTCACATGCCCAAGAAACCCTCCATGGTAGAAGAAAATAAAAATGACGGAGAAGACGATTCTATCAATCTGTTGCTTGAGCAAGCTCTCACGCGACAGAGGGATGAAATGATGGAGAATTTTTCCCACATCCTTCTACGCCCGTCGATAGCAACAAACACATCTTCATCAAACATCCACTTTGGAAGCACCTCTCCTTTCAAGGTACATGTTAATTTTGATATTCTCGTATTTGAAGGTCAGATACATGCGGATGCCCTAGACAACTGGTTAAATCTATTAGAAGGTGATTTCTCTGTTCATAATTTTTCCGATAGGGAAAGGATCACCTTCAAACTCCTTAAATATCTCCCCCATGTCAAACATTGGTGGGAAACTTACTAGGAGAAAAGTTCCACAGAGGAGTCTGGAATATATGGGGTCGAGCCCACTTCATTTTTTTTTATGGATGCGATAAAGGAACAGTATTTCCCTATTGGAAACTATGAGGACCAGTACATGAGATGGACCACACTGCAGCAAGTGAGGGGACAATCAGTTCCATATTTCACCAATACCTTCCATACCTTCCACACCAAGATGGGTTTCAAAAACTCCCAATGACATTTGGTTCTGAAATACCATGGGGCTCTACACAGATACATCCAAACTGAAATGGATTTTCTGGATATCTCATCACTCGTTGTTTCTTATCAATATGTTGTTAAAATCGAGAAGAAATTTAAGCACCAGAACAAATGAAAGTTCGAGTCTAAAAATCTGCAACAACCAAAGTATGACAAAGACGACCCTAACAAACAGTCTCCCGAAAACTAGTCCAAGCCACAGGAAAAGAAGGGTCATGGGAAGACAAAGAAGGACACCGAAAAATGGTGCGATTTCCACAAAAACCCCTGGCACAACACCAATGAATGTTGTTCAAAATAGTCATTGGTGGTCGAGATCAAAGACAAGGAGATGAACCCTCATTCAAAACCTGATTCTGAAAATAACGGTAAAGGAAATATCATTGATGCAGACCCCATTGTTATTGTCATGACTGCAAAAATTCAACTAGAAGAACCAACAGATCCTGAAGAGGAGGAACACCTTTTTCATTCAAAGATGTGGGTGAAGGGGACCCCACTGCATTTTGTTGTTGATAGCGAAAGCCAAAAGAACATCATCTCAGCAGAGGTCATCAAATAGTTGGGATTGTCGACAATACCACACTCATAGCCATACAACATCGGGTGGCTTCGCCAAGGATGAGATATTCGTGTCATGCAACAATGTCAATTGCCATACAAAATCTAGCCCTTCAAGGATGAGGTATTATGTGATGTTTCCCCACTGGATGTCTGTGATGTTCTCTTGGGCCAGCCATATATGTGGAGACGCCATGTTGTTTATGAGTCTCGACCCCGCAGTTTCATTGTTTCTCTAAGGGGTCATCTCTACAGAATACCAGAGGTAGTTCCGACTATTGTTCCACCTAAACAGTGCCGCAAAGTAGTATCTCATACTGCAAAATTCAACTTCTTCACAATCTGTTCAAAATGGAAACAGAAGGACATTGCAACCACTACAGCCTCGCCCCAAGCACCTTCTATCCAACAGAAGCAGGTTGAAAAGGTTGCATCAAAGCGCAAATATTCCTTATGCACACCATCCTCTCATGTAGCTCAACTTTTTGAACATCCTCAACCTCAATAGGTTCGTGATAGACTTCCACAAACTGAGCAACGCAACATCTCCAGTAAGGCAAGTAGCTCACCAAGATTCAGATTAAAAAAACATTTGTTCCTCTCCCCCGGGCACTCAACACAATGGATACCATTGCTTCCTAAGGAGGGAGTATTGATCTAGGTGGATATCGTTGGCCACCCACCTTTTCCAACTGGCTCAAAAAAATTTCTGGCAATTTTGGTAATTTACTATTTTTAGCAATTTTTAACTTCTGGGGCCATTTTGAGGCCCTAAACGATATTTTTGGGAAAATGGGGAGAAATATAGAAGTTCCTTTAATATTTCCTCCAAAATGAATCTCCTCGATGATACATTTCCAATGGGCTATCATGCACCTAAAACGAAGATCGTATGCAAAAGTTACGACCCCGGGAAGTTGATGTACTAACTTACCCAAACAAGGCAC
Organism: Picea engelmannii; assembly: GCA_009831015.1. Classification (NCBI taxonomy): domain Eukaryota; kingdom Viridiplantae; phylum Streptophyta; class Pinopsida; order Pinales; family Pinaceae; genus Picea; species Picea engelmannii. Next base: position 203,901 of record ML813296.1, on the reverse strand, counting down.
ACATGACTTTTGGTGCTTCATCTCCTAGGGTTAGGTTTTTGGATGTCTAAGGTTTTTGGCATTCCTGTTTATTGTAAAAATGCCTTCAGAGCCTCATTGTAATCATCTTCCTGCGAATGCGAGTAGCCGTAACATCTCTTCTTAGAGATAAGTTGCCACCATTCTAGTGAGTATTTCATTCTGTATTTTTACAGTCTCTCTACATTTCTTTAATTAATAGAAATCTTGTATCATTGTATCTATGTGTTTATTGTTGCATCTCTGATACATTTTTGTTATATTATTGGATATCTATGCATTTCTTTTGTATATCTCTACTCTCATTTCATGCCGAAAATAATCCGGATCACTTACCCAGGTAGCAACATCGGCAATGCAGTCGTAGACCTCATCAGCAAGCTCAGGAAAGACTGAACAACCATAGTAACCGCTACAATGGATTAATGTCCAGGATGGTGATGGTGGAAGACAATTTCTTCACCACCTAGCAACTGGCCCTGAGGTTGGATTCCCAAAGCTCCACTTTAAACTTCACAATGAAAACCTTGTCGCAACATCGAACTCTGATCAACCAGCTCCAAGATGAGGTCGATTTCCTAAGAAGACAAGATGAAAGAATTGAAGAATTGCATGGAAACAAAGCTCATAATTCTGTAGAGCAAAGCCAAAGTGAGTGTGGGAAGAGAGTCGACCTAGTCCTCCGAGACCTGAACATCGTTCTGGAAATGCCACAAGAAGAAGAATGTGTCCCAGAAGAAAAGAGTCATTAAGAAATGCAGACATTTTTTCAAAATTTTGTAAAAATGGCTATGTCTAGTAAACTACGGGTGTTAGCTATATCTAGAACGACCTGTTAATATAGCTTCCAGTAGTAGATTGTTTTTGGACAATTTGTAACATCCCACTCTTGCACACACTGAGTGAACTTATTTTTTAGGACACTTGCTTGCAAGTGATCCATATTATTATACTATTGGCCATTTGATTATGATTATAAGGCATTATGGATATGCTGATATGTTATTTTGTGTATTTACATATAAATGTGCTATTGACTGGGTTCTCCTGAGTGTGTAGGACTTTGGACCTCCAGGATGCAGAGGCATCGATGAAACCCCTTGGATTCTGAATCGAGTCAGGGAGTTGACTATTGGGTTTTGATTATTGTTGATATGACATATGTGCATTTTATTAGATGTTATGATGATTAATTATTATTGCCGACATGATCTGTTGATGATGCAGCCTGACGATAGCTTGTTGACCAGACTCACATGTGGAGTAGAGGGGTCATGCACGACAACCAGAGACTTTTAGGGAGAGGTGTGGACAACAGCCCTGCCACAGCCTACTAACACTCCACCATGGCTCGAACTATAGGTTAACGATTACCTAATTCGAGAAGACCCATGATGTTGTGAGGGCAGACTGCAACAGTCGTTCACGATGATTCTAAGGGGCGCACAATAATGCAGGGGCCTTATTCCTTAGAATCTCTTAGTCTCCCACAAGATCACCTAGCGAAGTATTGACTCCAGGGTTTTTTTATGTCTACCAAGTCATTCAAGAGGCAAGTGGCACCCTTGGAGCACATAGTGCATCCTGAAGGACACGTCATGCAAGGAAACGGAAAAGGAAAGTGGCACCCTTGGAGCACATAATGTGTCTTGAAGGGTACGTCGTGCAAGGAAAATGGAAGAAGGCGAGTGGAACCCTTGGAGCACCTAGTGCTTCCTCAAGGGCACGTTTCAATTTCAATGGGTAAGTGAATAAACCTAGTCGGCCTTCAAACGAATGACGTGATAAGTAAGATTTAAAAACAATTTCCCTAATAAAATGTCGTCGAGCCTAGTGAAATTAAAATCTAAGTCTAAGTAACACATGTGGTCAAAAAACTAATAATCATAATTAAACCTGTAACAAGAAGGGGGTAAGAAATTCAATTAATTTATTAAAATCAAATTACAATGGGGGAATTAAAATTTTAAAAGGGAAATGATCGTTTTTTCTACATATGCTAATTAAAATTTATTAATTAAAAAGAAAAAGGGGTAAAAGGTGTAATGCCCCCTATTTTGACCTTAGGTAGTTAGAACATTGTTGTTTACTAATCTTAATAATTCAAAGTTTAGCATTTGTTTGGAGTCAGTTAGACTTTGTTAGACATTGAGATGTGTACATCTAGACCTATTTAAATGTTATATGATATATGCTCATGACAAAGATAGTTATTTGATTGTTTAAACATGAAAAATAAAATGGGTAAGGTCGGTACATGTATACCAATTCAAGTTATGTTGTGAATGTATAATATATGCAATGCATGATGTAAATAGGAATACATTTCTTAATTGAGCGTCAATGCAAATATGGAATCTTATATAAATTTGTGATGTATTTGCATCAATATGAGTTATTGGTGAACTAACCTATAGGTTGATGAGCTATGTGATAGCCAAATGACTATAGTATTGAGGTAACTTGGATGTCATAGACATCGAGAAGATATCGTATGCTATAAGTTGTACTTACTATTTAATTTATGATTCAAAATATTACTATGATCTATGGTAAGTGTGGTTTTGACAGGATGCAAAGCTTGCCCAGAGTGGATGTTTGATGACGTAACTCAAGAACAATAGTTGCACAGTATGGATTGATGTAGGGTGTTGACCCTAGTTCTATGAGAAGGGGTGGAGGTATTTCCCACCGTTTATCCTCTGAAACCTAGAGTCGTTGGAGGGATGTGTGAATTCACACTCCCCTAGACATGTGATGGCGACTGGCAGTTGCATGTTGGGGAATCTTGGTCGAGATATATGACACTTTTGCTTATGGGTTCTATCTAGAGTTAGGTCAATATACTTGACGCTCTAGCTTAGGCCAACAAAGGAAAGGATAGGATGGAAGATGGAAGTAGGTTAAGAAGGAAGGATGTTTCGATGTTAGTTAAGAATACTGATTAGGGATTAGAGAAGCCACTATTGTTTACTCACTTGGTTCCTACCATGTTTAAAACCCTATTTTGATTTCCTTGTGATATTTCAAGTGTGATAATGAGTTACTGATGAATTAGTGTAATTTTGTTCGTTAAGATTATTAAATTATGCATTACTTGATCTATTGTCCTACATGTCTCGATGTGATCATATAAGAGCTATGCACTAGAGGAAATGGTTGTTTATCATTAGTACAAGCATGAGGTATGTGTCATCTAGCTACGCACACATACCCTACACATGTACACTAGTACAATTAATGAATGTATTAATTATTTAAGTAGATTATTAACTATTTAATTGAATGTTTATTGATTATGTAAATTATATTGTATACAAAATATCTAGAAGCATTAAATACCTTCTTTGACTTTGATTGATGGTTGATATGATGAATTAAAAGAGGGTGGTGGGTTGTCATGTAAAATTTGGGGAAAATTGCCAACTTTCATTTATTAGCTAGCCTGAGAAGAAAGACTTTGCATTTTATTGATTGTTGTTTAATTCAAGTCATTTATATTTTAGTTTTATTTTAAATCTTTTCCCAAAAATCTAGATAAGGAAGGTTGATGGATAATAATGACGGTGGTTGAGGATACTTGGGGAAGGGTGTATGGAAACTTGATAAATAGAGAGAAGAGATGGGGAGGGAGGAGCATGATGAGAGGTTGTGAAATATTTGGAAGATATATTTCTTATGATGGTTTTCTTTGAGCATTTGTGCTTTACTATTCTTGGAGTCACGAGCATGGAGGGCCAATAAACTGAAGGGTTTCTTGGAGCTAGGATGTCGGCTAGGCTCCTAGTTGGCTGAGAGGATTCCATTGTTTCCCTTTGGGCAAGTGAAAGAAAAACGAATGCTTGGAAGCACCTTCCTACTACTGGGAGGACTACATTGCAAATGATCATATTCAACAAACTAGGGAGGAGGTATTTCACTTGGTATATTTTGTTACGTTTTTATTTAAATATTTTAATTGTAAAATTACCTTCTTATTTATCTCATCCTCTTATTTAGATTCGTATATTTGGATTCAAATTTGAAATATTTAGCACTAGAATATATTGTAGGTTATTCCATGTACGAAAGCATAAAAATTTGTAAAATCTTGTTTATACTCAATGCATATCTTCAACTTAGAAAATATTGTTTCATAGTATCCATTGAGAGGTGCTACATTTGGTATCAGAGCTTAGGCTCAAATGCTAGGGAAAAAACAAAGGGGCCACCATATATGGTTTATATGGATTGATGTAGGAGAAACTTTGCAGAAAAAAAAAAAAAAAAAAAAAAAAACTAGTGAGATTATTCTTTGATGCACCTATGGTACTGAAATAAGAAAATATACCAAACTATTTTGGTAATGGACTAGTTAAATTTTTCTTGTACATAGATAAATTTGTGGGATACTAGAACTTCCCAAACTCTGGGTTGTTGCTCAAAAAGATTATTTGGTGTTGAAAAAAAAACCTATTTTTTTTTCAATTATGATGCTTGAACAGAATATTATTCAAACCAATCAGGCACAAAAATAATACCTCAAGGACATGAGGTTTATAAACCCTACGGGGATCTCGATAATTATAATAGAGTTCCAATTGACAAGCTAAGTAAGCGGAATATGGGAACATTGGTTGCAGGTCACTTCCCAAAACTAGTTTGGTCTAGCCTTGTTTAGTCTTACAAGTCTAATGAAGTTAGAACTAAAGCAAGATTAGCCTCCTACAATAACAGTTCTATCCATACATTTATGCAGAAAGAAGTCAATAGATGGTAAAGAAGATTGATAACAAGTGGAGAAATATTAAATTTATGTACAATTTAACTATTAATTGTAGTAAAATACATACATTCATCAGTTAGAGGACAAACATAATGAAATATGTTGACTGGACTTAACTACCTACACAACTGAAGGTCAGAGATTACTTCTGTATTTTAAAGCCGTTTTTTTAGTCCCTGCCATGATTTCGTTTAAGAGTCAACCTGCTTTGACTCGTAATTATTTAGCTACTTTTCCAAAACATATCCTAAAGTTTTGAGAAAACATGCATTGTCCTTTTTATTTTGAAATATTAAATAATTTTTTGAATATTGTAATTTAATAATTTTAAATTTTGATTGGTTGAAAATTTTTGATGGGACTTAAGTGCCCCGAGTGTACAATTTTTTTTGTTTTTATCAGATATTAAAAAATATTTAAAAACATAAAATTTAAAAAACTATGAACCGGACAGGTAAAGTGGAATTGAGAAACTTTGCAATCTAAGCTCTTAATGCACTACAGTCCCACCTTGCTACCTGGCTACAACTTCCCACAGCCATGCACAATATGTATGCGCCTGTAGTAGTCACAACAGCCCAAGCTCTCGCTTCAATTTCAATGAAAATTACAGCAAAACTCAGAAGGCTCTGTGAGGATTCACCGGGCTCGTAACGATTGCTGAGAGAAGACATGGACGAAGCCAAATCAGTCGACATTATTGAATCGCCAGAGGCGTTTAACCATCTCAAGAGAAAGGAGTAAAGATAAAAATAAGATCTTCGTTTATTCTTTGCATAGCTGATACTAGTTTCAAGCCGAAGTCATTGTGGATAAGGGTTTCAATCTCTTCATTTCCTAGTCAGGGTTTCAATACTCGATTTTTCTGAAATCTGCCAGCCTTACTTGGAAGCTTTAGCGTCGTTATCGATCAAATGGCCTGTTGTTTCTAATGCATGCAGTTGTGGACAAACCACTTCCGGTTGTTCCTACAGGCTAACCGGTTCGAGATGCTCTGAATGATTATCTTTTTCATGCGGTATGCCCTTGTACTACCGTTGATTTTCAACCCTACTGATTAGTTGGGTAAGTGGGGAACCACTTCCCAACTTCATTCCTCTGATCTATTAGTTGTTGGCTGGACCTGTCCTCGCTTGAAACGGTTGTGCTTAGCCTGCTTTCCTTTCTTTATTCATCATAAATTTCTTGAATTTTATAGTCTATATATATATATATATATATATATATATATATATATATATTAAACACAAATTTGTTGAAATACTATAAATTTCAACTTATCGTGAATAAAAAATCATTTCTTTAACATTTATCTTTGCAAAATTTAAATGAAATCTTGAGTGGAGATTCTTAATAGCTTTGGTTTCCCAATTATGGGCTTTCTTGATATATATTTTTGGTTCTGTATTTTCTATTTTTCATTTTTTTTTTTAAATTATGAAGAGTGGCAATGCTTATGAAGGATATTGTGAAAGTTGTGCATTTTATGAAGTATTTTGTAGAATTATTTTTTTTGAGGAAGGAAAACAAAAATATGAAGTAACTAGCACAACCGCTAACTCGCGGTTGGTGAATGTCGAAAGCGGCGGCTTACGACTGTTAAACGCGGCCACGACTGGCGATCGCTGGTAATGCCAGCACAGAAACGCGGCCACCAAACGTTAGCCAGCATAAACTCTGTGAGAATACTTTAATATCTTTTAATCAGGTAGATGTGGCAATAAGTTAGTGAACACATTAATTTTTAAACATGATTAGGTAAATGTAAAAAAGTAAACATATAAACAGATGTCTTTATAACACCTAGGAAGTTAATGGATGAAATCAGAGCCATTTATTTATTGTGACGACTAAGAATATTCTAGGCATATTTAATATCGTCCATAGAAAACGTATTAAGAACTAAAAACCTATTAAATGTGCCCATTGTCAATAGGTGTACGCCTTTCGGTGTAAATATAACTCAATAGTAGAATTATTTTTGTGAGAAAGGAAAACTTAGATATGAAGGATTATGTTCTTTTCGTGAAAGGTTACAAATCATCATGAAATATAGGTTTGTTTTGTTTCCTTTAAACACAACAAAAAAGATGAAAAGAACGATTGCATGAGATTAAGGAAAATGTTTACCTCTCCCATGGTAAATATATTTGTATATTTGCAAATGGCTACAAGGCTTTTGGGTTAAAACAAAGGATTTGCCATGTATACTCGAACTGATGAAGGACGGCTATTTCATGGGCTCCGGTTTAGCAACTCTCCAAGAACGATAGGTGTGGCCCTCCCCCTACCCCTGCCCTGAGAGCCTCTATGAACGCTATGCTTACCATTAAGATCAACTCTAGAGCTCTTGAAGTTGTTGTGTAAACTCTAACGTTGCTGAAGCTGTTGGGCACAACCAACCCTTACCAACGCTCTAAAGTTGATCCGGATTTATGCAGGAACGGAATGAAAGAAGCAAATAACAGAGTGTGCACAATAGTATTGCAGAGAACACAGTGATATAGTAAACACACACTTCTATTAATTAATGAAATAGAGAAACTGTAAAACTGTTGAACAATACATAGCTAGAATGGTGGTAGCATATCCCTGATAAGAGATGTGGCGGCTATGCTCATCCGTGACCAAGCTCATTACAAAAAGAGGTCGAAGGGCCTTATTTATCATAAGCAGGAAGGTAGAAACCAAAAACCTAACCCTAGAGGATGAAACGCCAAAATTCAAGTGGGCCCTGTTTGGGTAAGTTAGTCCATCAACTTCCCGGAGTCATAACTATTGCATACGATCTCCGTTTAGGGCGCACGATAACTCGTTGGAAAGATCTATCTGAGGCCTACGACGCTCGAGACAAAATAGCATCATAGATGCTATTTTGTGAGAGCAACATACCCAAAAAAACATCGTTTAGGGCCTCAAAATGGCCCCGGAAGTTCATGACCCGAAAACAAACTACTAAAAATAGTAAATTACCAGAAATGCCAGAAACAAATTTTGAGCCAGATGGAAAGGTGGGCGGCCACCAATACCCATCTGGATCATTCCTCCCCCCTTAAGAAGCAATGGTCCCCATTGCGTCAAGTGCCAGGATAAGATGGGGGAATTTCAGCTGAATTTGGCTCCGGGTGAGCCACTTGCCCTGATGCAGGAACTGCCTAGCCGTCACGACTCGATAGAGCTGGACACGTTGCTGGTGAGTGCCCTTGACTTGTGAATCCATGATCTGATCAACTGTTGCCTTCTCCAAACAGTCAGGGTTGTGTTCTGTTGGTGCCAACTGCTCGGCCACTTCTGAGGTGTCTAGCAATGGTGGAAAATAGGGGCAAAGGAGCTCAACATTGAATACAGGGCGCAAGCCAAGAAATAGAGGGATGATTAATTCAAAATCATTATCCCCGATAGCCTTGGTGATAGTATATGGACCATAACGAAGTGGGCGTAGCTTGCGATGAGGTCCTGTGAGTCTTTCTTTCTGCAAATGCAACCAAACCTTATCACCCACCTGGTATGTGTGTGGCACCCGATGCTGGTCATGATGCTGCTTGTACTTGGCATTGGATTTTTCCAGAATGTCATGGAATTGTTGGCGAATGTGTTGGATCCGTTCCACAAATTTGGTGTCTTTCTCAACCTCAGTCTGAGCCTGACAAGATGTTGCCTGTGTGGAGGCAATGGGCAGAGCTACATCGATGGGGGCCAATGGTTGAAACCCCATGCATGCTTGAAAAGGGCTATGACCGGTAGAGCTATGAAGGGATCTGTTGTAGCTATGTTGAACATATGGCAGGTTCTCGTCCCATGTGCGGGGGTGTTTAGAATTATACATCTGCAGGATATGCACAATCATGCGATTCACTACTTCTGTCTGCCCATTAGTTTGGGGATGGAAGGTTGTCGACTGTGTGAGCTTGGTATCCATAAGTGACCAGAGGCTGGACCAAAATGTGTTGAGGAACCTACTGTCGCAATCTGAAATGATAGTCTGGGGTAGCCCTAAATGTACCGAGACGCGTTCAAAGAAGAGCTTAGCAGTGGCTTCGACAGAGATACTTTTCCTGCAGGTGGACAGAATGGCCAATTTAGAGAAGCGATCCACGACCACAAGCACACAGTCATTCCCATGCTTGGTTGGAGGCAGTCTTGACATGTAATCCATGGAGATATATTCCCAAGGCCCATTGGGAACATGAAGAGGGGTATACAACCCTTGTTTCTTAATGGATGGTTTGGCGATGGCGCAGGCAGTGCAGGATCTAATATACTTTTTGACATCTTGTCAGAGCTTTGGACAATAAAAATACTTTTGCAACACTGCTATTGTCTTTTCGGTGCCAAAGTGCCCTGCGACCCGACTGTAATGCACTTCCCAGATCAGCTTCGCGCGCTCGCTTGAAGGAACACAGAGGTGGCCTAGGTGGCATAATAGTCCATCCTAGAGATGAAAATCAGTCACTGGAGTGTCTGCACAAACTGCTCGATAGGTGGCCGAAAAGTCACGATCACTGTCATATAAGTGAGACCACCCAGAGGTTTCATGGCCACAAGAGTTAAGCACTGTGGTGAGTGCGGCCACAGGCGGTCGACTGAGGCAATCATCGACATGGTTGGTGCTGCCCTTCTTATATTTTATGTTCAGGTGAAATTGATGTAGGTATGCAGACCACTTTTGGTGGCGGTCCTTTTGCAATTTCCCTTGTGTTTGCACAAACTACAAGGGCTTGTGGTCAGTGTGAATAACCGTCTCTTTGCCTAAGATGTAATGCTTCCATTGTCAACAAGCTTGGACAATGGAGTACATTTCCTTGTCATAGGTGGGGTACTTTTGAACTATATCTAAAAGTGTCTCACTGTGATATGCCACTGGATGGCCATGCTGAGTGGGGACTGCACCAACAGCATAATCTGAAGCATCTGTCTCAATTTCAAAAGGTTGTTGCAGATCCGAGAGAGTAAGGACGGGCGCTGAACATAAGCACTGCTTAAGTTCCTCAAATGCTTGTTGCTGAGTAGGGGTCCAAAATAATTTGTCTTTAGCCCCACCTTTGGTCACGTTGCTAAGGGCCCAAGCAATGTTAGAGAACCCCAACACGAACCTGCGATAAAAGTTGGCCAACCCTAGGAAGCTGTGGAGCTCTGTAATGGTCCTTTGGGTCGACCAGTCGCGAATGACTTGGATCTTGGTCGGATCCACATGCACACCTTGTTCATTCACAATGTATCCCAAATACTAAATTTCCTTCATCCCGAATGAGCATTTTGCGAGATTGGCATATAACTTGTGTTGTCGCAGGGTGCGAAGGACTTCCTCAATATGTTGTAAGTGGTCTTCCCACGTTCTGCTAAAGATGAGGATATCATCGAGATAGACAACCACAAAAGAATTGGTGAATGGTCGCAATATATCATCCATCATCCTCATGAAGGTTGTCGGAGCGTTAGTTAAGCCAAAAGGCATGACCAACCACTCGAAAAGGCCTTCCCGAGACTTGAAGGCAGTCTTCCAGACATCAGTTGCCTCAATTGGGACCTGGTGATAACCAGACTTCAGATCAATCTTGCTGAAATACTTGGCGCCCTTTAGTTGATCAAGGAGATCATCGATCCGGGGGATAGGATACCGATTCCGGACTATGATTTTGTTTAAAGCTCTGTAATCAATACAGAGTCGCCAAGTCCTGTCCTTTTTCTATACTAGCACAATCGGGCTCCTGCAAGGTGAGGAGCTTGGTCGAATATGTCCCTTTTGGAGTAATTCCTCGATCTGGTGCTTGATCTCTTCGTTTTCCATGAGGGAACATCTGTAAACTGGCCCGTTCGGCACAGGTGGCCCGGGTATCAAGTCAATGGAATGCTTGACCTGACAATGGAGCGGCACTCTACCAGGGGAAGTGAAGATGTCCTGGTATGATTCCATGATCTTGTCTACTTGTCTGTGCTATGCAGAGTGATCCTGTGTAGAGGTGGTAGATGTGGCCGCAGTATTTCGTTTCCTTTCTGGAGGAATCATCAGGAGGATGAATTTTCCAGTCTGGGAAATCACCTTCTTGCACTGCTTAGTTGTGATGAGAGAGACTGTGGTAGTGGGAACTACCTCTGGTATCCGGTAGCGTTGTTTTCTCAAAGTAAAAATGACACTACGAGGCCTGGATTCATACACAACATGGCGTTTCCACATATATGGTTGACCTAAAAGAACATCAGAAACTTCAAGTGGAGCAACATCACACATTACCTCATCTTTGAAGGGTTTGATGCCGTACAGTAGGCGACACTGCTGGCTAATGCGGATGTCTCGCCCTGGAGTGAGCCACCCAATGTTGTATGGTTGCAGATGTGGCAATGTTGGCAGGTTCAGCCGCTTGACGACCTCTACTGAAATCAGGTTCTTCTGGCTTCCACTATCAACAATGAAATGTAATGGCTTCCCTTGTACCCACATCTGCGAGTGGAAAAGGCGCTCCCCTTCTTCTGTCTCCTCTGGATCGTCGGGCTAGATCTTTGTGGTGGCAATGGTGACGTTGGGTTCTACTTCAATGATCTTCTTTCCATGATTTGTCTCTGATTCCAATTTAGATCCTGGATCTGACTCGGGCGCTTTCATCTCGGTAAGTAGTGATTGTTTCACACGACACTCATCAGTGTTGTGCGTGGGACTCTTATGGAGCTCACACCATTTTCCAGTGTCTTTATTTGTCTTCCAGTTACCCTTCTTCACCTGTGGCTTAGGCTGGTTGTCCGAGGGTTGGATATCTTTGCTATGTACTTTGTTTTGCGAACTAGGGTTTCCCTTACCCTGTTTTTGGTTTATCGAACCGAACTCCCGCTTGTTCTTTTGCTTAAATTTTTGCTCAATTTTCACAGCATACCAGTAGGCGGCACCCAATGAAAAGATGTCCAGGAATTCCATCTCGATATGGATGTACTGATGCAGGCCGCTGCAATATTTCAGAACCAGGTGCCGCTTGAAGTCTTTGATGCCGAGCTTCATGCGCAGGGTATGGAAGTTGTTCGTGTACTCTGTCACTGCTTGGTCCCTTTCTTGTCACAGAGTTGCCCATTTTGTGTATTGGTCGTCATAGTTCCCCACAGGGAAGTATTTCTCCTTGAGGGCATCAACGAAGGATGCCCATGTGGGTTCTGTCCTAAACAACATGGGTTCATTACCCTCTTTTTCCTCTTTCTGTTCGTAGAGGGTTTCCCACCAATCCTTGACATGGGGGACCGCCTCAAGAAGTGCAAATATAATCTTTTCTCTATTGGAAAAGTTATGGACCGAGAAGTAACTCTCGAGATGATTCAACCATTTTTCCAGAGCATCTGCATCTATTTGTCCTTCAAATAAGGGAATATCAAAATTAACTTGTACCTTGAAAGGGGTCGGTCCTCCAAACTGATTGTTGGTCGAGGTTCCTTCCGTGGCGGTCGGCAACCGTCGAATAATTTGCGCAAAATTGTCCATCATCTCGTTTCGCTGTCGTGCGAGAGCCTCCTCGAGCAACATCTTGATAGGATCTCCTGCTCCATCATCTCTTTTTTCCTCCACCATGGGCGGTTGTTTGCGCCGGAGAGGGGTTTCTCTCTCGAGTTGAACTAATTCGAGACCCAACTCCTTATATCCTGACCTCGTCGGTGACATGCACGAAAAAATGACAAAAGATAAGTCTTCTCTAATACCACTGATCCGGATTTATGCAGGAACATAATGAAAGAAGCAAATAACAGAGTGTGCACAATAGTATTGCAGAGAACACAGTGATACAGTAAACACACACTTCTATTAATTAATGAAATAGAGAAACTATAAAATTGTTGAACAATACATAGCTAGAATGGTGGTAGCATATCCCTGATAAGAGATGTGGTGGCTACGCTCATCTGTGACCAAGCTCATTATAAAAAGAGGCCGAAGGGCCTTATTTATCAAAAGCAGAAAGGTAGAAACCAAAAACCTAACCCTAGAAGATGAAATGCCAAAAGTCAAGTGGTCCCTATTTGGGTAAGTTAGTCCATCAACTTCCTGGAGTCATAACTATTGCATACGATCTTCGTTTAGGGCGCACGATAGCTCGTTAGAAAGATCTATCCGAGGCCTACGACGCTCGAGACAAAATAGCATCATAGATTCTATTCTGCGAGAGAAACATACCCAAAAAAACATCGTTTAGGGCCTCAAAATGGCCCCGGAAGTTCAGGACCCGAATTTTTTTTTGCTAAAAATAGTAAACTACCAGAAATGCCAGAAAACTGTTTTGAGCCAGATGGAAAGGTGGGCCGCCACCGATACCCATCTAGATCAAAAGCTCTTGAATCTACGCTGCTAAATCTATTGGGCCCAACCAACCCTTACCAACGTTGTTGAAGATGTTGGGTCCGTAAGCATCTGCCTTGACTAAAAACAATAATAAAATAAGAAAACCCGAAAATGATATTGGGAATGAACGCTTCATTTATTGATTTCATATTGAACTATTTAAATAATAACATAAAACAGTTATACCGTTTCTGAATGGGAGTAACTGTAAACTAACTGTAACTGTAAACTAAACAATATTACAACTCTCGAGAATTACATTATTAATAATGCCTAAACTTTGACGTTGAAATTGAAAAACATATCTTCCCAAAGGTTTAGTGAAGATATCAGCTAGCTAAGCTTTAGAACCACAAAATTTGAGAAAAATGTCACCATTTTTTATGAGTTCACGAATGAAGTGAAATAGAGTATCAATGTGTTTTCTTTTCTGATGAAACACATTATTCTTCGACAAGGAAATGGTAGAGTTATTGTCACAAAAAATCGAAATAGGTTCTTTTGTCGTATATCCAAAATCCATCAAGAGCCTTTTAATCCAAATTGCATGACATGTTGTTGTTGTTGCTGCTACATATTCTTCTTCTGCAGAAGAGATAGAAACTATGGGTTGCTTCTTAGATGCCCATGAAATCAAATTCTTTCCAAAAATAAAAACATAGCCTGAAGTGTTTTTTCTGTCGTCAATACTTCCTGCATAATCACTATCAGTATAACCTATAAGCATATTGTCTGCTGAAGCTGTGTACCACAAACCATAAGTGGTTGTACCTGCAATGTATCTTAAGATTCTCTTACCAACTTTCCAATGAGAATACTTAGGAGATTCCATAAACTTGGAAATGTAACTTGCTGCATATGTTATGTCAGGTCTTTTAGTAGTAAGATACATAAGACTACCAACAAGTTGTTTATACAATGTGGAACTTATTACTGATCCCAAATCTTCCTTGCTTAATTTAGTGCCAAGAGTAATAGGAGTGTCAGCAGGCTTACACTTTTCCATCTTAAATTTTTTCAAAACATCAGCAACATATTTTTGTTGACTAATAAATATACCATGATCAGATTGGTCTACTTCCATGCCTAAGAAATACTTCATTAATCCAAGATCTATCATTTCAAACTCATTTTTCATGGCTGATCTAAATGCATCTAACATCATGTTTCCTATGTAGATCATGTCATCAACATAAAGACATAGGATGAGAATATTACCCTGATGATTTACCTTGATATACAAAGTAGGCTCATTTTTACTCCTACTAAAACCAACTTTGAGTAAATAATGATCAATCCTACTATACCAAGCTCGCGGAGTTTGCTTCAAACTGTACAAGGCTTTTTTTAATTTGTACACTTGATGCTCTTGTGTTTTAACTTCAAATCCAGGTGGTTGATGAACATACACTTCTTCATTTAATACTTAATTCAAGAAGGCAGACTTAACATCCATTTGATAAATAGGCCACTTATTTTGTGTTGCAATAGCCAAAACAAATCGAACAGTATCTAATCTTGCTACAGGTGCAAAAGTTTCACTATAATCAATGACAGGTTGTTGTGAAAAACCTCTCGCAACTAACCTTGCTTTGTGTTTCTCAATCTCACCTTTTTCATTCAGTTTAGTTTTATAAACCCATTTGACACTTATGACATTTTTATCTGTAGGTAGATCAACTAAATCCCATGTATTGTTTCTTTCAATAGCTTCTTTTTCATTATTCATTTCATTTACCCATACTTTTTGCTTTGCAACTTCATCAAAACAAGTAGGTTGAGATGAGAAAAATGCAAATTGTACTACATTATCATCTTGATCATATATATCACACAAACTTCGCATTCTTTGATGATTATGTTCATAATCTGAATCACTATGAGATGAAGATGAATCACACTGAGATGAAGAATCATTATGAGATGAAGAACTACTTTCATTTTGAACTTGCAATATTGGAAGACGTGTTATTGATTCTTGATTTTCATCTTTCTTTGTAGGTGCTTGATGTTCATCTAACTCAAGAGAAGGATTGTGAGAAGTATTGTTTTCCATTTCATCCCATGATTTATCTTCCATAAACTTAACATCTCTACTT
>ML813296.1:102561-122301 GCA_009831015.1 Picea engelmannii | reverse complement strand
CTCATCTTGAACGTGGTCTTAGGAATATATTCCTATTTAATTCATAACTGGTGATAACCTGATCTCAAGTCGATCTTTGACAACATCATCGCTCCTTTCATTTGATAAAAAATGTTGTCTATTCTTGGAAACAGATATCGGTTCTTGATCGTTGCCTTGTTCAATTGATGGTAGTCAATACAAAGTCCTAGGTCCAACAACTCCTTCAATAAACACTTGGATGTATAATTCCTAGGTCCAAAAACTCCTTCAATTTCATTTTCAGCTATTGTAACTCAAGTGTCGATATTCAATAAGGCGTTCTTTCTATCAGTTTCATTCCAGGTTTCAATTCGATGGTAATTTCCAACTCTCTTTTGGGTGAAAATCTTGGTAACTCTTATGGAAACAGGTTAGCAAACTCTCATACTACCGAAAGGTTTTCTAATCCTTCCACCTTACCCTTGTCGTTTAGCGCTAATATTTCATATAACTTACATCATTTAGCACTAATATGGTCATTCTTGAGGGAGTTTTTATTTTAAGGTTGCAGTTGAAGAAACACCTAATCTCCTTCTGCAAATTAACATTCAGAGTGAGCTTGATCTGCTTGTTTCTTCATGTGATTCTGGGCCATTAACAAATTCTCTTTGAGGGTACGAAGAATAGCCTCTCAAATTGTAAGTGTTTGGTGAACCTCCTGGACCTGCAAGACACTTGGCAAGTATGAGAGAACTGTTGGTGGATTTTGTCCATATACCACTTCAAAAGGAGTCATGTAGGTAGATGTATGGTAAGAAGTGTTGTACCACCATTCAACTAGTGGTAACTATGGAGCCCACTATTTTTTCCTTTCTAATGAAAAACACCTCAAATATGTTTCCAAAAATTTGTTGACAACTTCAGTTTGACCATCAATATTGGGATGATAAGTTGTGTTGAGATGCAATTGGGTGCCTTGCAGCTTGAACAGTTCTTCCCAGAAATTGCTGGTGAAAGTTGGATCATGATCATAAACAATAGAATGAGGTGTGCCATGAAACTTGAAGACTTGATCCACGAACATTTGAGCCACAATGGAGGCTATAAATGGGTGTTGAAGAGCACATAAATGAGCATACTTCGAAATACGATCAACTAGCACCATGATGACTGATTTATTGCCTGATTTAGGTAAGCCTACAATAAAATCCATAGAGATGTTCTGCCAAATAGCAGGTGGAATCGGAAGTGGTTGTAGTGTGCTAGGATATTTTAATGTTTCTCCCTTCTTTGTGTTGACAAACATCACATTAAGCCACAAAATTGGAAACATCTTGTTTCATACCATCCCAGAAAAAAGAACGTTTGACCCGATCATAGGTTTTGGTAAACCCTGAGTGCACAACGATGGGTGTAACATGAAGCTCAGAAAGTACCGTGGATTTAAGTTTTGACTGTTAAATTAAATACAAATGGCCTTTGTATTGAAGCTCATCATTGAGCCAAGAGTACCCTGGGGAGACTGGAGAATTGGCTTGCAATTGTTGTATCAGAAGCAAACTTTTGGGATCGTGTAGCCATTCCTAGAGAAAAGATTGGATCCAATCTGGTATAATGAAGGAAAGAGAAGAAAGGGACCCTTTATCTTCATATTTTTTGGAAAGTGCATCAGAAACCACATTTTCTTTTACTTTCTTGTAAATGATCTCATAATCATATCCAAATATCTTAGTCACTCATTTTTGTTTCTCTGGGGAGGAAAGGGGTTGTTCTAGAAAATATTTGAGGCTTTGAATCTGTATTAATTTGGAATCGTTTCTGTTACACGTCAAAATTACTCACTTCGATGATGTCTCGTGGTCATTTTCGCAAGTGTTGCAAGTGTCGTAAAATCATACTTTCATCTAGACTGTGTTGCATCGCGGACGACATCATAAGAAATACTTGAGATATCCTCCAAGGTTCGTTAGAATATAAAAATATATCTCTTGGCAAAGAGTACAAACTTTTACCTTGAGAAATTACCATCATTAAAATATTTTGGAGATCAACACTCCCTTGACCACTTGTAGGGAGCGCTAGTGCCCCCTGTCTTGTTAGCAGGGTGCGTTGCAATGCTATGTGGCCCACTTTGAAGGAACGAAAATCTGTTGAGAAAATCTTGGGGACAAATCCCCCTTATCTCTAAAGACAGTTGAGAAATATCTAAGTCAGTTTGGCTTGAATCCAAGTCCAAATCTCGATCTAAGGGGAGTTCCACAACTAATGGAGTAATATCCTCAACTTATCCCAAGAATATCTAAGGTGGTTAAGTATACCAAAGCCTATATAAGGAGGCATTCTTATGGTGAAAAGAGGAGAATAATCAGTGAAAAATATTTTCATTTTGATTGTGGATCGTTTGAGCAAGAGGTTGTACAAGGAGATCTTGGTGAGGCTGTTACATCTGCATCTACACTTTGTAAGAACCTTATTTTGTTCTCATTAATACATGTTCTTGGCATGCTTCCTTCAAGATTGTGTACATTTTCACGAGCTTGTCTTTTGGATAAATCTATCTTTAAACTAATCATGTTAGAATAGAAAGTATGTTTTGTCGTCGTTGTTTATTGGATTGTAGGACTCGTTAAAGGACTTGGAGATTAAGCTCAACTTGGACGAAGAGAGGAAAAACTTCGTAAAAATGTACTCATACTTTCTTCCTCTTATCTATTGACTAAATTAGCTATGTTTAAAGGAACGTTAGTGTTCAATGTTAGCACTTTTCTATCTTTGTCATAGGGGTCTAAGATCCAAGAGGGAATTCACCTGCCCACATGAGAATTTTCTTACAACAAAAATTGGAGACTCCACTAGGGATGAAAGCTTTCAGTTTTGGTTTCCTTCCTTGGTCTTGTTTTAGTCTTTTCCCATCTTCAGATCCTATTCACTGTGTTTTTCTCATTTTTAGATGTGTTGTTAGTCTTGAAGTCATATTACACACGCTGATATTTAAGTTTTCCTAAGTTGTTTGTTTTATGGGTTGACATTTTTCATTCTCAGAAAATAACGCTCCCCTTCCATTACATATAGAGCATCGATTTCAAGCTCAACACTCCCCTACAGTTCTTTATAGAGTGTTGCAATGATTTGGTGCCTATATCACTAGAGCATTGATTTTCCTCTCAATTGAAAATTAGTGGGATACCTCTTTTGGGTGTGATTTTTGGTTTTCTTTCTTGCTCAGGACTTTTTCCATCAGTATGTGTCTTCTGTAAAACTTGCAACCATTTGATTTCTAAGGGTTTTTGATGTTCTGTTTGATTTTTAAAATATATTGAAATCACTCTTCCTTGTTTTGGAATCACTCTTCCTCTCTGAGATCTGGAGTTGGTTTGATACTTTCTCGTTTATTTGATTGCAAGAAATTTGTTACAAGGAGGTTCAAGGATCTATGCATTGTTCCATTTGATCTTTGATTTATCTTTCCAAGAAATTCCTCTTGTTTGAGTTTTGATTTTCTTTTTGGAAAATTTGTCTTTGTTTTGCTTCTTGTTTGATCATAGTGAGAGTGTGTTTTTTGTTTATATGATGTTTTCTTCCAATTGCTTGAAACTTGCAAATAGTGAAATCTGGTTGGCATAAGAAGCTTTGAATTAAGTCGATTAAAATTCATATTTAAACAAAGAGATATACTTTCACGATTGGCTTTTGGCTATTAGGATATTTTTATGAATAGTTTAGCATTGAATTGGATTCTTGATTGAAAACAATTGCATGAAATATCTGCATTTTTGTGTTTGATAGTGAAAAGAAAAATTTCTTCTCCTTACCATAAATAGAAATTCATTGAAAGAAAAGATTGTTTATCATTTTTCTTATGCATTTTTGGGAATCGAGCCATAATATCATCAATTTCACTCTCATTCACCTTTGAGTAATTAAGAAAAACCACAAAAATAAATGGTAATTAAAATTGATCTAGAAACTTTTTCTTTTTAGATTCTTCCACCAACATTAGACTAGGATTAGTGCTTTGGATTAGGCTATGAACACAACTCTCCAAATCATTCAAAACAAACATTAGCATCTTGCAATAGGGAGAGAAAATCCAATTTTCATATAAGGTTATCTTGGATCCCCCTCTCACATAGGGGTTACGCACGAGGTAGTGTTAGGGAGAGTTACGGAGATTATCCCTCTGTGGTTTAAACATTCATAGTAGTCAAATCATATATTGGGGGTTATTCTTGAGGTTCAACTATTTTCATTTGGTCTCAGTGCTTCGTGAATTTTGAATCCGTTCGGGGTCCTCTGGATTTCTACCGATCCACTTGTCCTCACTTCTCTCGAAGGATTTTGTTCTTGTTATCCTGCCCATACGTTTAGATTGGAGTGTCAACTATACCAGCCCAAGGGATGAATACGAGTTGGTTTCCTTAGTAGCCATAATATTCAGGGTCTTTACACAAGGTGATGGTGAAGGGAAGTCTTCATTGTACTTGGAACAAATGGTGGTCAAACTCACTCGAGATCCTTAGAGGGTAAATCCATGATTACTATGTGGAAGCTTGCACCAAGGCATAAGTCTGTTAAGCAGGTTGCCATCGTAATTGTTCCACCCACTCATATCCTAGCCCCTTCTTGACTTGATCACACGATGTTGGATTTCATCACCAACTAGTACATTCATCGAGATAAGGTTTGTTTTCTTGTTGGTATTTCTATATTTTTTAGCATGTGATGTTATTTTATTATTTCTTCAAAATTGAGCCTTTAGACGATAAAGGTATTCTCCATTCACATAGGATGCAAAGGCTTCCTCCGGAAGAAGGCTACCAAAAGACACCTGCCGTGGAGAGGTAGAAAGTCATTCTGACGCTGGGAGTGTTTCTACTCCTTTGTTAGAAAAATCAGAAAGAGCCTTGGTTACAGTTGAAAATCCCACTCCCCACACTACACCTGTGTCAGCAAGTCCTATTGAACCACTCCTAGTTCGATTGGACTCACTCAGTAACATTATATAAGAAGAATTCCCAGTTTTACCTTTGAGACCAATTACCGATACATATATGGGATCCACAGAACCAATTTTTGGTGATGACTATTGGACCCCCATTCGTCCTACTACCACAATAGATACACATCAAGCACTTGCTTGTTTTGTATGGAGGACTCCATCGGGACATTATATTTATGAGCATTTTGAATACATTCAACAACCTCTTAATCCACATGACACTCATGCTACTAAGGCAGGACCATCTGGTCAAACTATTGATAACCCCATCAAATAGGTCATTGATCCTGTTGTTACATCATCACAAGTCCATCTTAATGTTGTAGTCATCACTTCTACTCATACCCACGGAAATTCAACCACTACTCCCACATTTACACCTTTTCACTCTACAACTCCTCATGTTCCTCAGGATCTTGTTGGAACACCCTTACACCAGAGAATGCAAATCCTTTCCAGACAGACACAATCAACTGCGGGACATATCTGGACTGGGTGGAAACCACCATCTAGTGGACCTATCCCTCCCAGGGGAAAACCATCCTATAATAGGCCTACCCCTCTAGGGGGACAACCACCTTTTCATGTTCCTTCCGAAGGAAAACCTCCCTTATTGGTCAAGACCCAGTTGTTAATCCACCTATGGTAGTGGGGAAACCTTATTTTTCTGGAAACCATTCACAATCCTAGGGAGTATCTTCAGGGGGCACGTTTAATAAACCCTACATTGGGGGGAAATCATACTATAACCCATAAGGAGGAGTGTCAAATCCTGTTCCTTCCAGACTATCTTATAGACAACCTTATCTGAGTGTCCCAAATCCCAGCTTGGGTCCTTAAGGGAAACACCCTTATCCTCCCCAAGGGTCTACTGTTTATCGTCCCCATGGGGCTAATGTGTATCCTCTTCAGGGACAAATTGTTTACCCCCCTCAAGGGAAATTTTTTTATCCTTCACAATCAAATCAACTGACTTATACCCCTCAATCCACTCGGTTTTCACCCAGTCATGAATGTTCCTCAACGACCATCGAATCTTATTTATCCTGGTCTACAAAAACCATATGTAGGAGGGCCTACTTGATAAAATTACCCATATCAACTAGTTTATGGCCCTAATGGTGTCCCTATGCCACACCAGTATTACCCTCAGGTTAACCAATAATTACCTTTCCTTGCCACTCTGGATCTCCCAGACTTGTCTCGGTTGACCAATGATCCCATACTGCATTTCCCTTTTTGGCCAGTGATTCCTACTAAATTACCTTCTGACATCACAAATTTTGACGGTAAACTGAGAGAAGACCCAAACAACCATGTGATGACATTCCATTTATGGTGTTCATCAAAATCATTAATGGATGATTCCATACTTTTACATCTCTTCCACGCACGCTTATGGGCTCAACATCCAAGTTGTATATTGAACTTCCACGTGGTTCTTTTCAATATTTCAACTCCCTCGCCATGGCCTTTCTCACACACTTTCAATTACCCATCCATTACAAGACGAGTACTAAACTTTCGACCTCTCTTCATCAAACCAACTCTGTGCATATCTCTGATCACATTCATGAGTGGAGATGACGACTAAGGTTTATTAAAATGATCATTCCTGACCAGTTATTGGCAGAATGGTTTACTAAATCTCTTTTACCCTCGATTGTTCGTGATGTCGCCATGGGTGGTGTAGTCACTGAGGAAGAAGCCATTGCCCAGGCTCAGTACTTAGATTTGGTTTATTCATAATCTGGTACTTTGTACGTGTTGATCCCAAATGCTACCTTTTCCATTACCAATCCATCCAAACCTTCATCCATGGCACATGCAGATGGAGTCATCAGCACCGTCAAAACCCAATCTACATCGCAGTTGTATGGAACAGTAAATCACTCTATTTCAACACCTGTTCCTGGATCAGCCTCACTCCCAAATCAAGTCCCTGAGCTGAATGCAGTTCAATATTCCCCTTCACAACAATATAGAGGTAATAAGAAGACAAAGAATAATAATAATGAACAACCCAAAACCCAAACTCCACCGCCTGCTACTGAAAAGAAACCACAGTGAAAACTGAAATTCCCATGTCTTATTTGTGATGACGATCATTACACCTGATAATTTCCACATCGTGACGAAGTTGAAATTTGTTTTAAAGGGAATTCCCATCCCGCCGTGTTAACACAACCTTTTCCTCAGCAAAAAACCATGGTTACACTTGGCCCCCCCACAGGGGGCAGTTCCATCCACCCTCCTAATGACGAAGCCTCAACAAGTGCTCATATTTATATGTTCAATGGGACTAATTTAACTACTCGTACTACGACGTATGACACACCAGATAAACCTGACAAATAAAAGGTCTCTAACGGTACTTTATCGGATCCATCCCCCCCCTTCGTTAGTCCTCCATCTGTTACTCCTCCATATGAATGACTTTAGATAGACAAACCTACTTTCGACTCTATATTACACCCTCCCAAGAGCACCATCCATAAATACACTTTCAATTCTAGTTCATGTGCCACCCAAAACCGCAACATTGTTGAATATTTGGCTCACGCATCGTGTGCTATGTCCACACTAGAAGTTCTACAAAACTGCCCAAGTCAATGCAAAACTCTCTTGGCTACCATTGGCTCCATTGATCCYGAGTTTTCAAACAATATCACGTTTAACCTGGACAATTTCAAGTCTTGAATTTCTCAASAACTCGCATTTCAAATTGATGTTGCTTTTCACAACCAACACATTCACCACACTATTTTGGATGAGGGAACTTCCACTTGTGTCATGTYCTTATCTGATTGGAAAGGATTAAAATCACCTGCACTTAACCAATCCCCTATAATGTTACAAGCATTCGATGGGTGAGGTTTCCATCCACATGGACTCTTGCAGTCCTTAGCCATTCAGTTGGGAAGAAAAAACRTTTTTTTTTATGTCAAGTTTGTGTATGCTCCCCTCGATTACAACTTGTTATTAGGAAGAAGTTGGTTTTATTCCATGTACATCATCGCTTCATCGGTGTTTCTATGTGTACAATTCCCTTATCAAGGAAAAATTTTCACTATCGACCAATTAGATTACTGTACACCTGACACTCACACTCCTGCCACCAACAATATTCCTTTCTTGGAAGATCATAAGATCACGTATGAAAGCGTTGGTGTAGGTATTTTAAAAGAATCTTCCCTGATGGGTACTTTCCCTGCACCACTTCCTCCTACCACACAACATATTTCTACAATCAATATGATTTTGAATATGGCCTATCAGTCTTTAGAATCATTTGATCCTTGGCTTGTGCCTAGTCCATTAGAATTCGATGCACGGGGTGACACTATGCCACTTATTCTAGCTGAGTCTTCATATGTTGCTATTCAATCTTCCTCTCCCTCCATGGATGACCAACATCTATTGGCATACAACACTTATTCGATGTCATCTTGGTTTAACTCCTTGTCTTCTTCTTTTGACTGTATTTCCCAGATTTTTCCTCCAGACGAATCCATTATGGAAATTCTTAACATTGACGAAGTACCTTGGGATGACAACCATCATCAATCCTCTTTTCTTCCACCTCTATAAGAAATTCAGGAAGATATACACTCTATCTTCCCCCCTATGTTGTTGATTATCCAGAATCTCCTATACTTACCCAAGATACTATTTCTGAGGGGAATTTAGGAAACATCTCTTCTAGGATCGTTATTGATATTTCAATCAAGGAAGGTATCATGGAAAATATTAATCTCGGTGCTAATTGTTCGCCCGAGGAAGTGGTTTCTTACAACACCTTATTTAAATAATTATTTGATGTCCTCACTTGGAGCTACGAGTAAATGTCAGGAATTGATCCTTCAATCATTGTGCATGAAATAAAAACTTACCCAGACGTTAAACCTGTCCGACAAAAACTCCACCTGGTTCATCCTAAGAAAATCGTGGCCATAAAAGCAGAAGTTGAGAAACTGTTAAAATCTAGATTTATCTATCC
This sequence comes from Picea engelmannii, assembly GCA_009831015.1. NCBI lineage: Eukaryota > Viridiplantae > Streptophyta > Pinopsida > Pinales > Pinaceae > Picea > Picea engelmannii. The sequence goes on along the minus strand of ML813296.1, from coordinate 113,341 downwards.
TGTCCCCTTGACAGAATGGGTTTCTAACATTGTTCTGGTCGCTAAGAAACAAGGGACCATTTGTGTCTGCATTGATTATAGGGATATTAACAAGGCTTGTCCAAAAGAAAATTACCCCACACCTTTCATCCACCAAATCATCGATAATTTTGTTGGCAGTGTTATTTTCTCTTTCATGGATGGATTCTCAGGATACAACCACATTGACATTCTACCTATTGATCAACATAAGAAAACCATCATCTGACCATGAGGAACTTTCACCTATTAGAAACTACCATTTGGTCTAAAAAATGATGGTGCTACTTTCCAGTGGGCCATGTCGTATGCTTTCCACAATATCAAACATATTTCAGAACCTCACCTCGATGATTTACCTTCCCATTCATCCAATTGATCATACCATATTGGTCATCTATGGGCTATTTTTCTTTGGTGTATCTTTGTTGTCGAATCAAGTCGACTCCTCGATTTTGTTGTCTCCAAATATGGGATTAGGGTGGATCCCTTGAAAATTAAAGCTATTCTTTCTTTACCTCCTCCCAATAATCTGACCCAACTACAAAGTTTGCAGGGGAAAGTGAACTTTCTTTGTCGTTTTATATGTAATTACTATGATATTACCAAAGGATTTATGCGATTGTTGTAGAAAGACACTCCTTTCATCTGGGATGAAACTGCTCAACGATATTTTGATGCTCTTAAGCATGCATTGCCCATACACCTCTTCTACATCCTATGAATTATGCATAAGACTACATCCTTTACTTAGCATCCTCTACTTCCACTATTTCTATGGTGTTAGTTCAAGAGGACCCTAATCATGAGGAACATGTGATATACTATCTGAGCAAGATTCTATCTGGTCTTGAGCTCCCATATTTGTATGTTGAAAAGTTGGCTCTGGTAGCCATCATTGTTGTCCAGAGATTTCATCATTACATCTTGTTACATACTACCACGATCATTTCGGGCTCAAACGCCATGTATCATATTCTGACACATCAAGTCCTTGGGGGGAAATATTCCAAATGGATCATTATTCTTTAGGAATTCGATCTCGAGCTTGCCAAGTCCAAAGCTAAAAAATCCTTGGTTTTTGTGGAAATTATTTGCGATCTTCCCCATGTTGATGAATATATTGAGCCCAGTGATTCTCTCCCCGATGAATATTTGTTCCTCATTAGCACGTCCGATCCTTGGTATGGAGATATTATTCTTTATCTTCAAACCCAACGTTTTCAGTCTGATATCTCCTGTGAAGAACATCATCATATTCGTCACCATTCTAAATGCTACCTTATCATTGGTGACACTTTATATCACCATGGAATTGACACCATCTTATGGTGTTGTTTAAATCATGATGAGTTTGAACGTGTCCTTAATGACTTTCACCTTGGAGCATGTGTCAGTCACCTTTCTGGGATGGCTACAATGCAGAAAATATTGCGTGTCGATTACTTTTGGCCCTCCATATTCAAATATTGTATTGAGGTTGTCAAAAGATGCCAACCCTGCCAATTTTTTCATAAAAAGGGATGCACCCACCCTGGTCTACTGCATCCTATTGTCACCATCATCCCTTTTTCCAAATGGGGCATTTATTTCATGCAATGTAAGCCTACCTCAGCTGGGGGGCACAATTATATCACCGTTGTCATTGATTACTTCACAAAATGGGCTGAAGCTATGCCTACTTTCCTTAATGATGGTCGTACTGCATCTCTCTTCATATTCAACCACATCATCACTCACTTTGGTGTTCCACAAGCCATTTTCATTGATCACGGTTCACACTTTCAAAACTAGATGATGAGTGAGTTACATGTAAAGTTGGGTTTTCTCCATGATAATTCATCCCCCTACTATCCTCAAGCAAATGAACAAGTTGAAGATATCAACAAAGTCCTTAAAACCATGATTCAACGCATGGTGGGGGAAAACAAAACATCTTGGCATCTACAACTTTTCTCTGCACTCTGGGCCTATCGTAGCTCAGTAAAAACTACAACTAGATTCACTCCTTTCCAGTTAGTATATGGCATAGAAGCGGTATTACCAATAGAGTGTGAAATTCCTTCATTGAAACTCAAAGTATAAATTCTGCCTCACACTTCTATTGAAGAGGAATGTTTTCTATATTTGACTAGGTTGGATGAAACACATTGCGATGCTTCTCCCGTTAATGAGATGTATCAAAAACAAATAAATAGTCAATATGACAAATCTGTCCATCCTCGTACTTTCATAGAAAGAGACCTAGTCCTCATTTATGACCAAGCTCATGATAAGTTAGGGACAAGCAAGTTAGAACCTCTATGGCATGGTCCTTACATTGTAAAACATGTATTACATAGAGGTTCCTATGAGCTAGTTGACTATGATAGAATCTCTCTTGGTGAACCCCATAATGGGATTTACCTTAAGAAGTACTATGCATAGAACATCTAGCATGTGTTCTTTGTACACTATTGTACTATAGTTTTGGTGTGTCTTTTTTATCTTACGTGTTCGATTTTTTTCTTAGCCGCTTATACTTTGTCTTGTGATTGTGTGCGCAGATGACATCTTCCTTTCCTATCTTTGTCGAGTTTGCAGATGGCGCTAGTCGACACACACAGAACATTGCTTCTATTTCTTGGGTCATTTACCACTTTGATGAGTTAGTGAGTTTAGGAGGCATTTTCCTAGAATTGGAAACCAATAACATGGCATAATATCATGTTGTCATTGGACTTTTAACCGACGCCTCCTCCCTAGGTATATCTCGTATAATCATTAACCTAGACTCTCAAATCATGGTTTGTCAGCTTAATCGGGTATATGCCATTTGAAATCCTATCCTGTTGTGTCTCCACCTACGATTTCGTCATCTTGAAAAAATGTTTGAATTTATAGAGTACAGACACATACCAAGAGGACTGAACAGAACTTTGGATTCACTAGTGAATTATATTATGGATAGGTATCTCACGCATAGATGAATTTTTATAAAGAAAATGAACCATATAAAACAAATCACATGTAAAATATATGCATCACACAAGATTATTTGCAAACATCATTGGCACCACAAAACTCATATATATATACTGTGTAATAGAAAAGTGTTTGGTTACATCAAAAATGTACATAGAAGGGAAAAATTTGCGCCCTCATGCCCATGACATCATCATATAAACTACACAAAACATATGGAGGATCCTAATCCTCTTGCACCACGTTGTGCTATGAGTAGCACACCACTGAATGGGTCACTTGTCTAAGCAAGTAGTTCAGACTCTCAGGAACCCCCACTATATGCCTTTATAAATGTAGGGGTACATCTCACCTCTTGAGAGGAGGGACACCCATCGTTAGACCATAGAGGTTCCTCTCAACCTCCTGGAGACCCCCCACCGCTACCTCATGCTCTACATCTATTTGTGCATCTCTGTGATGCCCTAGTGCTGACATCTCTACCGGACATGTTGCACCTCTGTCTGCATGATGAAACAATGCATCTGTTAAAAACCCCTCAGTGTACACATAATAATAATATAAACTTTAAAATAGAAAAAACACTTGACAAGGTATTTGGTTTCATACCTAATGCATCCCAGTCTATTCCATATGAAAGTACCAAGTCCAGACTACCCTGGAAATCTACTTCGACATATGGAAAGTTGTCAATGACAATCAATTGACGTCTCAACCAAGCAAAGAAGTCATATCTAAATTTAAATTCTGAGTCTGTTCCCAACCTTGGAGATAAGATCATCCACCTTTCCATTCTTGTTTCAATAAATAGTCGTGCCATCAACATGATCTGCGATTGTATCTGTGGGATTCAGTCTAGGAAGAACAAAACCAAAAAAAAACCATACCCAAATTGTTTATGTTTCCCCGTCCTGCATTTTTTAATTTTATCCTTCACATTGTGAAGGAAATTTGCGTTCCAGTTGAACAACCTTGGCTCCACGCATTGTAGATCATAATCCATTTGGGATATTGAAGCCAAATGTGCACTGGTGATACCTGCCAAATTGGTGATGGAAAACAAGATGGATTGAAGAGGCAAATCTCTAACCTCTTTGATCACGATTTGGCCTCAAACTAATCGCGACCCCTAAATACAATGATTTTCCACATACACTTTGGCAAGAACTAGAACTTCCCATTGTCTGGATAAAATGAGAAGAGCCCCTCTCTTCAAGAGGCCGGTCAAAACATATACGTCCTCTAGCTCAAGTTTGAGCATTTTTGGCCCAATCTGGAACGCATGTATGGCGTCATTCCACAACCTAATCATATAATCAAGTAACAAGACTTCCTTTTTAATATTTTGCAGTTTAAATTACTTGAGGAGGCCGCAATTCCTCAAAGTGGCCCTTGTTTGGGGGTTTTACAACGTGGCTATGTCATCAAGCTCGTTCCCACGCTCCTTCCACTCAATCATGGCTTTTATCAATGCAAACTACAAGAACATTCGATTAAGAGCCATTAATCATCTCATCATAGAAAATTTTTGGGTATTTTTGGCTTAAATATTAATTTATTTTTTCACTTTGCACGGGCGCTCCCTTTAGTGCATACACAGAGCGCTAGAGCTCCCCTGGATTGCATACCAGGGCGCTGAAAACACGTTCGGTGCTCCCCTCATCCCTTTGTGGAGCATCGACCTATTTCGGTGCCTAGGGATTCCTAGGGTGCCCAAGATAAAACAAAAAACTACCTAAAATGAAATTTTAAATCATACAAAATGATTGGAAAGAGTTAAAGACAAACCTGATCTAGACGGAAGTGGAAATGGCTGACCGTAGCTCCTATGCCAATAACTTCAAAATCACTCTCCAAAGTCAAATTTACCACTTCTAGAATCTTTTGGAACAAATGAAATGGTAAAAACATTTTTTAACCCTATTTCATTGATATAGACTTCATTTTTTGCTAACCTATAGTCTATTTTGGGTTTTAAAATCATTTTTGAGATGTCAGTTATACCTTGGAACGCAATTTTGTCATCACTTGCAGGTTTTGAAGCAGTATTGCCCTGTTTAACCTTGTCACACTGACGAGCATGGTCTTAGTTCCTTCTCACGCTCGAAAAAACATGAGAATGTAACTGAGTATACTTTTATCACTTTTTCGGACTCGTAAGGATACACGAAAAAGGAACCCCCCCAGAGTCTCTTTCAAGCTCTTTTCAGACTCTCTAAACATGAAAATATTACCGAGTGATCTTTCTTCCTTTCACACTTGTTTAAATTTTTTTGAAAGGGCATCTCCTAAGTGGTAGTTTATCTCTTTTTCGGAATTCAGAGATGAATATTATGAAAAAGGACAACCCTGGAGTCATCTTTAAGTTATTTTCGGACTCTCTAAACATGAAAAACCACTGAGTTTTCTTTCTCTGGACTCGTTAAAAATTACACATTGAAGGGCCCATATGAAACTGAACCTTTACTTCTTTCGGTTCGTTAAACAAAAGAAGAGGAAATTACTGAAGGTGAGTTATATCAAGCATGTGTTATCCTCCTCAATCTCATAAAAATAGAAAGAGGTAATCGTCTATCTGGATGGGGGAAAAATTGAAGGAATCAAGCTAAGACATTTTTTGAAAACATCACAGGTCACTCTCGTGTCGCCCTTGAACACTGCACATTATCTTCACATACATTTTTGACCAGCTGAACCTCTACACTGAACCAATCCTCTAAGTTTATTTTCTCCTTTGGGTCACCCGATGAAAGTCATAGTATCCATTGTTTCATATTTTGGTCCATATCGTGTTTCTTTCGTTTGTGCCTCAATGTTCAAGGGAAGTATCCACTTCGAAAGTCAACCATCACAAATTTCTAGTTTCAATACTCATGTCAGTAGATACTCATTTGAGACACCCTCTTACATCAATTTCCTATGTCATTTTCGTGTTGTTTATGGGGGATACATCAAGGCCCTCCTTCGACGAGTCTTTTCCTGTCGACTTTAGCACATCATCTAGGAATCAAAATTAGAAACTAGTTAGTGCCTTGGGACCTACATGCCTAAATGGCAGGCCTCCTCACCTCCGACAGTAGGTTTACATCATTGACCTCTGATCAGATGATTCCATGAATGTTCAACTTCAATTCATCTATTCAAATTTGTTGGATTGTACTAGGGTACCTTGGGGGTCATTGACATCAATGGTGATTTCCCTTGCACTTGTTAATGATTTCCTCAATGATCAATAATCAAGTGGTTTCTACCATGTTCAACATCAAAACATCCATTCACATGGTTAGATTTGTATCACATTGAGATCGGTAAGAAGACCTTGGGTTGAGTGCTCACTCTGATATCTATTTTACCCAAGTTGCAAAAGGAGATCATTCGAGCACATTGATATATATGCTATCACATAGATTCACTTTGTATTGGTCTGTGGCTATGTTTTGTCATCTTGTAAATCCAGTATGTAATTCTCATGGCTACGATCAGTTCATGTCATGGAAGTATAGATCCACATTGTATCTTTGGTGGCTATACCCTTCAGTCAATATGATTATGGATCCACCGTGTATTTTATGGCGGCCATACATTGAAAGTCCTTTATAACTCAAGCATAGGTATGCCTACCTTGGGTTTGAAACATGTCATAAAATTTGTTTGATGGTTGTTTACAACTTCTACCAGGTTCTCTGACTCCATACTCTTGCTTCAACAATCTACAAAGTACTTTAGTCATCAGTGTCCGTCTTCTAACTTTGCACTTTGGGGGGCAATCTGTTACATGTCAAAATTAATCACTTCGATGATGTCTCATTGTCATTGTCACAAGTTTTATAAAATAATACCATCATCTGGCCTGTGTCGCATCGCCAATGACATCATAAGAAACACTTGATATATCCTCCAAGGTTTGTTAGAAGATAAAAATATATCTCTTGGCAAAGAGTACAAACTTTTACCTTGAGAAATTACCATCATTAATGTATTTTTGAGATCAACGCTTCCCTGACCACTTGCAGGGAGTGCTAGCACCCCCTATCCTCTTAGCAAGGAGTGTTGCAGTGCTTTGTGGCCCACTTTGAGGGTGCGCTAATCTATTGAGCAAATCTTGGGATAAATCCCCCTTATCTATAAAGACAAATGAGAAATATCCGAGTTAGTTTGGCTCGAATCCAAGTCCAAAGATGGATCTAAGGGGAGTTCCACAACTAATGGAGTAATATCCTCAACTTATCCCAAGAATATCTAAGGTGATTAAGTCTCTCAAAGCCTATATAAGGAGGAATTCTCATGGTGAAAAGAGGATAATAATCAGTGAAAAGTATTGTCATTTTGGTTGTGGATCATTTGAGCAAGGGGTTGGAAAAGGAGAGCTTGGTGAAGCTGCTACATCTGCATCTACACTTTGTAAGAACCTTATTTTGTTCTCATTAATACATGTGCTTGGCCCGTTTCCTTCAAGATTGTGTACATTTGCATGAGCTTGTCTTTTGGATAAATCTAGCTTTAAACTAATCATGGTAGAATAGAAAGTATGTTTTTTCTTCGTTGTTTATTGGATTGCAGGACTTATTAAAGGACTTGGAGATCAAGCTCAACTTGGACCGAGCAAGGAAAAACTTCATAAAAAGGTACTCATACTTTCTTCCTCTTCTCTATTGACTATCTTAGGTATGTTTTAAGGAAAGCCAGTGTTCAAAGTTAGCACTTCTCTGTCTTGGTCATAGGGCTTTAAGATCCAAGAGGGAATTCACCTGTCCATAGGATAATTTTCCTACAACAGTTTCCCCAATAGATAAGGGTGCCAAATATCCACGACATGTAGAATAGCCAACATTTCCTTTTCATAGATTGATTTTCCAAAATTTTTCTCTAATAGTTGTTTGCTGGTAAAGGACAAAGACCGACCCTCTTGCAAAAGGACTGCACCAATTCCTTTCCCCGAAGCATCACATTCCAGGAAAAAGGTCTTTGTGAAATCAGGAAGGGCCAGGACTGGAGTGGTGCACATGGCCATCTTCAAGGTTTGAAAATCTTGAGCAGTTGTTGGAGTCCAAGTGAAATAATTATTTTTGAGGAGAGAAGTGAGAGGTGCCACAATATTTCCATAATTCTTAACAAACTTGCGATAATAACTTGTTAAACCCATAAATCCAGGCAATATTTTGCGAGTCTTTGGGTGAGGCAAATATCACATAGCTTCAATATTTTTAGGATCCACCCTGACACTGGCCTTGCCAACAAGATGACCTAAGTATTCAACTTTTGAGGTGCCAAAATAACATATAGATTGTTTGAGGAAAAGTTGGTGCTGAGAGAGTAGATGGAGAATTCGATCCACATGATAAAGATGGGTTTTCCAGGTTTTACTATAGATGAGAATATCATCAAAGAAAACTAAGACAAAATGACAGAGAAAAGGATGGAATAAATTATTCATGAGGCTTTGGAAAGTGGAGGGAGAATTACACACGCCAAAGGGCATGACCAAAAACTCATAGTGGCCCTCATGAGTTCTAAATGTAGTCTTAGGAATGTCTACCTCGTTCACACAGATCTGGTGGTAGCCATAATGAAGATCAAGTTTAGTAAAGAACTCGGCACCACTTAATTCATCCAAGAGGTTATCAATGACAGGAATGGGAAATTTGTCTTTAATTGTGAGCTTGTTGAGGGTGTGGAAGTCAGGACATATGCACCAGGAACCTTATTTCTTAAGGACCATGACTACAAGAGAAGAGTAGGGGCTCGTACTAGGGAGGATAACACATGCGTTGAGAAATTATTGAACAATTTTCTCAATTTCATTTTTTTGGGAAAAGGGATGACAATAGGGATGGATATTGGGAGGAAGGATTCCTGCGACAAGGGGAATGGAATGATCATGAACACCATGGGAAGGAGGGATTCCCCGGGGAGTGGAAAAAACAACTTTATGTTTAGAGCAGATGGATTGGAGGTCATGCAGCATAGAGGGTGTCTTAGTGGCTTGTATATCATGGAATTGAGAAATAATTCCAAAATGACCTTGTTTTAGAAGCTTTTCCATGCAATGGGAATTGATGATCTTTAGGGAATGGATGATGATGCCTTGGAACTTATATTATTGGCCCTCTTGGTTGAATTGCATGGTTAATTCCTTAAAATCCATGAGAATGGGACCCAAAGTCCTTAGCCATTATGCACCCAAAACAATGTCACAACCGCCCATGTTGATAGAAAACATATGATATTTCATGTGGTACTCACCAATTTGGAGACACACATTTTCACAACTCCCTCCACATTTCATGGACCCACCATAGGCAATCATAATTTGAAAATTATTAACGAAACAAATATAAAAATTATTTTCTTAGGCAATGTGGCGATGAAAAAAATTATGGGTGCTTCCACTATCAACAAGAATGATTACCTTCCTATACTTAAAGTAATCAATTATCTTGAGGGTTTGGGGAGTAGAGAATCTAGTGAGAGAATTTAAGGAAATCACTGGTTCTACTTCGGGAGGGCCCGAGGGAGGGGTCATGTTAGTGGGTTCAGGTGACACAGACACAAGGGGAGCCTCAAAATAATCTTCTAAAACATCCTCTGAGATGGCTATAAAAATATTTTGTTCCTTACACTTGTGCACATGAAAATATTTGTCATCACAATTATAACAAAGGCCTTTGAGTTGGCATTCAACCATTTTGGACCTAGTCAATTTCTAGATCTTTAGTGGAGTATAAGGAGGAGTGGGAGTGATTGGTTTAGTGAGAGGAATAAAGGAGGGTTTTTGGTTTTGAGAAGATACAACATGTTGTGATTCCTTACCTCTTTTAGTAGCTTCCACCCAACTCTGAGGCCAAGCCATGAGTGCATGGGCACGAATCTCATCCTTGAGGCCACTGATAAAACATTCTTGGAAAAAGGCATCAGACATGCCCTTTGTACGAAAATACAATTGCTCAAAAGAAACTATAAAGTCTTCCACTGTGCCAGATTGTTTCAAATTTGTCAAATGGACTAAATGGTTGTTGTTAGTGTCAAATCGTTCATAAATCTCTACCACCAGGTGTGTCCAAGCCACATGCCCTTGGCGGGCATTTTTTCTCCATTTCCACCATTGTCAACGTTCTTGATCTAGATGGAGAACACCATAACAAAGTTTGGAAAACTAATCTATGATTACATACAAAGAGAAATAATATTCCATTTGAGTTACCCAGCCAGTGGGATCCAAGCCATGAAATTTGGTCACATCCACACGCGGAAGGTGTACGTCATGCTGAAAGTGGTGGGGCTGAAAATTATGGGAATGAGAGGATGTTTCGATTTCGGTTTGAAAAGGTGGGTCAGATGAGGGAATATCTGTAGGGATATGAAACTTGGCGCAGATCATCATAGTGAAGGATTCAAGTTGGGTAGCAAGGTCTTGTTTGAGGTCCTCTATTTTGGCATTGATGGAGGAATGCATGTTTTTATTGATGGTGGAAATATTGGCACTAATATGTCTCACTTCTTGTTGGGTTTCTGTGAAATTAGAGTGCAAGTCATTGAAGCAAGTTTCCAAGTCTTGGCTACGGGTGTGGTCCATGATAAAGAGGGAACACAAAAAGGGGTGGGTGGGACCACACAAAAAATGGGTTATGGGTGAAGTGTATCACAATGATTAGGGCGACTATTTGAATCCAATGGGGTAAATCCCAAATAAGGGTGTTGGAAGGGGGTTGATTCCACGAGAAAAACAATTTTCTGAAAAATGATAGGTATGACTGCGATAAGGGAGAAGAGAGAAATACAATGGGATAGGTCTTAAATA
>ML813296.1:11267-24971 GCA_009831015.1 Picea engelmannii | reverse complement strand
CATATTTCCTTCAGTGTAAACAACATGCATAGCCAAAGGATTGATAGGACAAGCCTTATATCTAGTCCTATTCAGAGTGAACTCACTTGCTTCAATTCATCTTAACTCTGGGAGGAAGTAAGATCTATGATGAAGATCATCCCAGGGTCTGTTTGGACTAGTCATTGCGTCAATAATCACCTCGTCTAAGGACAAGACTAAGTCTAAATAATCAGTATTGGTGAGGGAACCTTGAGCCCATGTAAGCTCGACATCCGGAATCAGGGTCGACGAAATCTTGCTGAACTATAGAGTATGCTACTTCTATCACAGACAAAGGAATGGCAATGACATGGTGCCCTGTCTCTTCCATCCTGGCTGATGGGGAAGGAAGATTCCACAGATCATTCAAGTAAGTCGTGTTAAACGACGATATTTGAAATATTTCAGGCCTAGGCTGGTCGGGGACAATCGATATGTAGTGGATGTTATCGGTCGGAGGAGGGTAATCAAAAGTACGCATCAAAGGTGTGCACAATGCAACCCCTACATTGAGGATGTTGGGCTAAGGGTTATCAATCATCGGGACCATGGATACCCCTGATGAAGGCTCATGACAGGAGAAGGATAACTGATCAATGGACATGATCTGACCCTCTTGTGGAAACAATGAGACCTGGAAAAATATCGTGACCACTTATTACATAACATAGGTCAAACTCCTTCCTAACAAGATATTTTAGTCGAGAGATGCATCAACCACTTCAACCTCGACGCACACGGTCTTCCCCCATAACTTCATGGGGAAAGAGGGGATTATTCCATGTGGTTGGAACAAACGCTCGTTGAAAGTGGTAATAAGAGTAGGTGATGGAGACAAAACGAGTTGGCCAATGGCCTTCCAATACACCAAAGACATCACGCATGTCGTGGCACCCTCATCAACCACCATGTGGAAAATGTTCCAAGTAAAATTTGTCATGGTGTAAGCCACTACTATCAGAAATGATACGTGGTAAGGAAGATGAGGTTTTAAGTCGGTCGTATCAAGCATGATCGTTCCTAGATTACAAGTCTCAACAGATCCTAAGGGAAGGGCAACTCTGGAGGAATTCCAAAGAAGACATTGCATAAGGGGTTTGTGACAAATCCTCCACCACAGAGTAGTTTTGGGCGGCCCTTGCGTTTCGGTTGTGGGAATCTTTCTTGAACACACCTTTTGGGATGCGTGTCATTGTTTCACCCAGCGTCTTCTCAATCTGGAGGGGAAGAGATGGGTTTTCGGCTTCTTTACCCTTCTTAAAGATGTTTGTCATTCCATATTCGTGTGTCCTAGTTGTTATGTCAATGCTACCTTTAATCATGTACACATTCACAGATGAAGGATTTCTCGAAGAAGGAGGGGGTCCCTGACTTCCCCCTTCCGTGCTCGAAAAGGCTTGAGTTAGATTTTTCCCATGTGGAAATGGGTCCGTTAACACGACAGACTGTTGTTGTGCCAATAACTTATGGGCCTCCGCAAGACGAGGGCACTGGTGAGTCATATGGTCTTTCTTGCAAAGATTACATGGATACTTCGACTTCTTCTTTTTAGTGTTTCCCCCACCAGCATTATCGGTAGGTTTCTTATCCCCCTTACCCTTCTTTTGTTGTTTCTTCTTTCCTTCAGGCTGCTGGGTGGCCTTCGATTTTTTCGATTGCACACTGTGTACATCCAACTTTTGGGTAGGAGGAATAGTCGAACCAGTGGTCTAGATGGCCACTGTATGCTATATCGAAAATTGATGCAATTGATTTGACAACTGATCAGTGGGATTCATTTGCATTGAAACAACAATACCATCTGCATGTGGTCCAGACCTCTATCCGGTCTTGTCAAGTATCGAGCTCGATGCATCTAGCAAAACTTCGTAAAGTAAACCAGACTGAGAGTAAATTAGTTCTAATTTTTGGGATCTCATTATCACATCTTCCTCTGAAAAGACCCCTAATGTTGTGACATCTTTAGACAATTGGGGTACCAAATAATTAAGGAACCACTCAAGAAAGAATGCTAGTGGGACTGACACTTTTATCAAAATCTTTCGGCGTCTCCATTCTCGGATGTGATCTGAGATATGATTCGCTTTTGTCTGCTCAAAGTTGGCCAACAACTCGGTGCCTACGTCATATCTCACAGGTAATTGGAAATGGTTTAAGAAAGCCATTGCCAATTCACCGAAGGAAGAGTATACTGAGCGGTCAAGCTCAATGTACCATTTCACAGCACTCCCAATGAGAGTGCGTTAAAAAAAACACAACTGGATGGAGTCGTCTCTCAATGAGTTGAAAGAGCACCATAGATAGAAGGTAGTCACATGATCACCTGAGTCTTCGTTAGGCTTGGCATCGAACTTTGGAATGTATAAAGGAAACTTGGTTGGCATGGGAGGCCAATGCAGATCATGATAGATGGGGTCATTTAATAACCTTGTCAAGTATGCAAAATGCAGAGTTGCCAAAAATGGTAATTTGGGTTGTTGATTATAGCCAAGGAAAAAGGATCCTGGAGTTTGGTTTGCACCAGGTTGCCAAGAAAAGTTAGGTTGTTGGCTAGGGTTCTGGTAATAACCATGGTCGTGACCAGCATACTGATTCTTCTCTTGTTGAGATGTCATCGGATGACTCTCATAATAGGACGTAAAGGGTTGGGCTTGCATTGAATTCCAAGGATTTTGGAAAGGGTTTCCCCCTGTCGATCTGACGGGCATAGGTGTTGAGACTTGCCTAGGGTTCCATTGACTATGGAAGGGGTTTCCCCTGGTCAGAATCCCTGACAAGGGAATTGATCCCTGCCATGGATTCTAAGGTCCTTGTGAGGAAGGAATTCCTAAGTTTTCCCCCTATGCAGGAATAGTACCTTGTATAGGATGCTGTTTTCCATTACCGGGGTTTCCCCCAGCCGAGACGACAACTAATGAGAAATCATTTTTACCAATCACATCGAACAAAGAGAATGGTGTTGAACCTACCAACATTCTATAAGAAGGAAGTCCTTAACTCCCTTCTCCAAACAAACTATAGTTTACGTTCAGTTTGGCGGAATATTGGTGAGCATCATGGAGAGAAGGGGACAAAGGAGGTATATGACCCCCTCTGTAAGGGAAAGTGTTATAAGGAGTAGAAGTTCCCCCCATGGATCCTTGCAGAGGAGCATTGGATCTCCCTACCCCAAGACCTAAAGTCTATAGAGTGGAGTAGGAAAGTGTTGTAGGAAAATCTCCCTGCGGACAGGTAGATTGCCTCAAAGAGCTAGACTCTTAACTCTAAGACAGAAAGTGCTTAATGTGGACACTAACATCCTTTCAAATCTATACAAACTAATGCATGAGGAGTACGGATAATAGAAGTACCTCTTTATCAACGTTTGTCCCTGCACGCTCCAAGTTGAGTTCCAATCTTTCGCCCCTCGATGAGCTCTGTAGACAAACAACAGTACAACTACTTCCTACTCTATTGATATTAGCTCGAAAATAGATCTATCTACCAAAGATAATTTTATGTAATATCATACACAAACTAGAAAGAAACAGGCCAAGCGTGTCATATTAATGAGAACAATGACAGCGGTAACTTACAATCATAGATACGAATGCGACAGCTTCGTCAAGTCCCCTTTGTCTAACCCTTGCTCAAAAGATCCACGATACAGACGAAAACATATTCAATGATTACTCTCCTCCAGTTCACCATGTGTTTCCTATGATATCATAGGTTTCATGCTAGCGATTCTTCCCCCTTTTCACCATCATAGAGCCTTCTTATATAGGTTAAGAGAGGCTTAACCTCTTGAGGTATATTTAGGATAGGTTGAGGAATTCCCTCCTTATATCAAGGATCTTCTGATTGAACCAGGAATTCGAATGCAACTACCTTCCAAACTTGAAAGATCCTCCCCTAATTCTCCTCAACAGGCCAACCACTGCCTAGATTAGATAGCGCTCCCTCAAAAGGAGCATCAGGGCGTTATAACGCTCCCTAGGAGGCTCAAGGGGAGCACCAGCGCTCTAGAGATGGGTAGTGCTTCTTCAGAGGGGTAGTTTGTTGTTATAATGCTCCCCAATACCTTGTGGGGTAGCGCTATCACTCCTAAGGGTGTCATAGGGGAGTGCTCTCCCTCTAAACCCTAGTTTAAGAGCTCCTTTTAGGTGGCAAGAGATGTTTGACTTCAGTTAATCATCCTTCTTCCTTCAAATCAGATATATGAGGTATTCTAAGTGTCTCCTTAGTGTCGTCATGGCAGTGTGCTTTAACAACATTTGCGACACTTGTGAACAACATGCGACACTTGCGACAGTTGTAAGGAACATGCGACACTTACGAAAGTTGAGAGGAACATGCGACACTTATCCAATTGAGTAATATTGACGTGTAACAGATTTCCCCCCAAAGCATGAAGTTAGAAGATGAGAACTAATAATTGAAATTCTTTGTAGAATTTCAAGCAAGGGTATAGACTCTAAGAACCTGACAGAAGATGCACACAAACATCCAACAATTATTATGACATGTTTCAAAACCCAAGGCAGGCATACCTATGCTTGGGTGATCAAGACTTGCAAGATATGGCCACCATAAAATACACTGCAGATCCATAATTGTATTGAAAAGGTATATCCACCAAAGATACAATGTAGATCTATACTCTGATGACCTGGACTGATCGTAGCCGCGAAGAATACAGAGTGGATATACGAGATGACAAGACATAGCCATGACCAATACAAAGTGGATCTATGTAACAGTGTATGTATCATTCGTCCAAGAGAAACTCCTTCGCAACCTGGGCAAATCATATATCAAAGTGATCACTCAACCGAGGGTCTTCTTACCAATCCCAATGTGGTACGAATCTAACCATGTGAATAGATGTCCTGATGTCGAACATGGTAGAAACCACTTGATTACCAGTCAATGGTGTGAACCGTTAACAAGTGCGAGGGAGATCACCATTAATGTCAATGATTCCCAAGGTACCCTAGTACATTCCAACGAATGTGAATGGATGAGCTGGAGTCAAACATCTGTGGAATCATCCGATCAAAGTTCAATGATGTAAACCTAATGTCGAATGTGAGGAGACCTGCCATTGAGGCATGCAGGTTCCAAAGTACTAACTAGTTTCTAAACCTGATTCCTGGATAATGTGTTGAAGTCGATAGGAATAGACTCGTCGAAGGAGGGCCTTGATGTATCCCCCATAAACGACATGAAATGGACATAGATATGTAATTGGCAGATCAAATGGACATGGACTGACACGGGTATTGAGACAAGATATTTTTGATGGCTGACTATAGAGGTGGATACTTCCCTTGAACACTGAGGCACAACAACAAAACATGACATGGACCAAAACTATGCAATGGATGTTGTGACTTGCATCGGGTGACCCAAAGGAGTGAAAGAAACTCAAAGGATTGGTTCAATGCAAAGGTTCAGTGGATGATAATGCGCGCTAATGAAAAAGTGTCGTGTTCAAGGGCGACTCTAAGAATTACTTGGTAATGTTCTCAAGAGACTACTTGGCTTGCTTCTTTCAAATTTTCCCCCATCCAGATAGACGAGTACCTCTTTTTGATTTAATGAGCTCGAGGAGGATAACACATGCTCGATATAACTCACCTTTGGTAAGTTCCTCTTCTTTTGTTTAACTAACCAGAAGAAGTAAGGGTTTGGTCCCGTATGGGCCTGTCGATGTTTGTTTTAATGAGTCCAAAGACAAAAAACTCAAAGGTTTTTCAGGATTATAGAGTTTGGAAAAACACTTAAAAGAGAACTCTCTCAGTTCCTTTTTCGTACAGTAGTCTAACGAGACCGAAAAATAGATAAACTATCGCTCGAAAGACGCCCTTTCAAACTTTTTAACGAGCGTGAAAGAAAGAAAGATCACTCGACAATATTTCATATTTAGAGAGTCTGAAAAGAGTTTAAAGATGACTCCAGGGGGGTTCCTTTTTCGTGTGTCCATGCGGGTCCGAAAAAGAGATAAAAGTCTACCCGGTGCGTTCTCATATTTTCAATCTTGAGAACGAACTAAGACGATGCTCATGAGTGCGACAAGGTAAATAATCGATCAGAATTGCCAGGAAACCTGCGATGTCACAACTGCAATCCAGAGGTTTAGTGAAGCCATTATATTGTTAGAGAAACCCACAAATGACTATACCTTATAAAAAATGAAAATTTATAAATAGTAATACAATGAAAATTCCATTTACCATTTCATTTTGCATAAGGATTTGTAGCAGTGGAGATTCTCACTTTGAGAGGATCTTGTTTCATTTGATACCAGAGCTACGGTTGACCTTTTTTCTTGTCGTTCAGACCAGGTATATCTTCATCTCCCCTTATTTCAATCACATGGTTTAATATTCATTTTCATAGCAGCATTTAATTTAAAAAATGAAGCCCTAAGTCACCCCAAAGAGATCAAATCGGCCTCCATTAAAAATGATGGGAATTAGACATTCTTTGTGCAAAAACATGTTTAAAAGATGATAGCAGAGATGAAAACGTATTAATACCTAAGTGGATGGGTCGTTTTTGTCAAAGAACCCATAAGAAATTATCACATATGCCCACGCATCCATAATAGAAATCATTTTCATTTAAAAACGTTTTATTGTTGTGTGATGGATATTGAATGGAAAAGAGAGGGTGTGATGATTATAAAAGAGGGCGTGGTCTTTTTAAACAATGTGGGAATTTGATTTCATGTTTTAAATTGCTTTAAGAAATTGCCGAAATTGCCAAAATATTGAAATAATGAAATTCTTTATTTTTTTTTGTTTTGTAGGTGATTTCGGTGACCATGATCGAGTGGAAAGAACAAGAACATGAGATGGATGACTTGGTTGCCTTGCGGAGTCCTCTCACGTGGGCCACATTGAGAGCTTGTGGCTTACTGAAATTCTTCAAATTGCAAAAAATGAAGAAGAAGATTTTGTTGCTTGAGCACATGATTGGCTTATGGGATGTCGTGGAGCAAGGATTCTGGATCGTCACACAGATTCTAACCATTGAGTTGGAAGACATGTATTTCTTGACTGGCCTCTCGAAAAGAGGGGTCCCTATATCTTTTTCCGGGTAGAGGGCGCTTCCCGAGCAAGTGGGCGTGTATTTGGCACGTCATTGTGTCCCAGGAGCAAGACTGGTAGGGGGTAGAATCCATATCAAGGATATCCGAGAGTTACCCCTCCGGTCCATTTTGTTTTCCATCACGAGCATGACGGGTAGTACTAGCTCACATTTGGCGTCAAGATCAGAGGTGGATTATGGTGTACAGTGTTTGGAGCCAACACTGTTTAACTGGAGTGCAGGGTTCCTTCGGAATGTGAAGGAACAGGTTTCGCGGTGTAGGATGGGACATAAATAGTTCGGATACAGCTCTTTTCTGGTCTCATTTTTCTTAGAGTGCATCCCCCAGATGCAGCCTCAGATAGCACTGGCAGTGCGACCAGTGGACGAACCACGGATGGAGAGGTGGACTAGTCTATCTCTAAGGCTAGTAGCGGAGTCAGAGTTCTGTTTCACTGGCGATTTCTTCACTTGGTTGAGACGACAGTATCTCTGGATAGAGGACTTCCCGTATACTGAGGTGGATTTCTGTGGGAGAATGGATTTGATTTTACCTGCGGGGGAAGATTGGGATGTGTCAGGTAAGAGACTGAGAAACACCTTGTCTAATTTTGTTTTTTAAGTTTTTAATGTATATATATTTTTTGGGTATGTAGAAGAGTTTTTAATAGATGTATTGTTTTCAACATGCAGACAAGGGAGCAGTGCGCCCGACCGATATACCGATACCTGGACGTCATGGGGGTGCTCCGGTTGTAGCGGATCCAGGACTACCAGTGATAGGTCTCCGGGAGGTTGAAAGAAACCTCCAAGGCCTCACGATGGGAATTCCTCCTCTACGGAGGGGAGAAGTGCCTTTATATCTGCAGAGGCACACTGTGGGAGTACCAGAGAATGTCAATTCTCTACTGAGATGCGTAGTGTGCACAGTGATATGTTACTCCCAGGATAATGTAGTGCAGGAAGATTAGAGTATCTCTGGTGATCGTATTTTTGTATGCCTTGTCAGGCGATGTTGTATGGGTGTAAAGGCCCAACATTTTTCTCTTCTACAGACTTTTTTGATGTAATCAAACATTTCAGTCACGCTATGTATATATATACAGTTCTGAGTTTTTACAGTGCCAAATGATTTGTACATGATGATGTATGTGATGTGTTTTAATTTACATGTGATGTACAATTTTTCTTTCCTTAAATCTTATATATGGGCAAGATACCGATCCATGATGTAATTGGCTAACGAATCCAAAACACTATTGAGTTCTCTTGGAATGTGTCTATATTCAATGTAATCAAACATTCGTTCAAGACGGCAAACTTGTAGGTGGAGACGTAGCAGGATAGGATTACAAATAGCATAGATTCGATTGAGTTGATAGACCACGAGTTGGGAGTCTAAGTAAACAATGATACGAGAGATACCTAGGGAGGAGGCTTGGGTCAAAAGTCCGATGACATCATGATATTTTGCCATGTTATTAGTTGTTGGTCCTAAGAAAATACCTCCTGAACTCACCACCTCGTCAAATTGGTAAATGACCCATGTTGCTGAAGCAATGTTTCGGGTATGTTGACTAGCGCCATCCGCAAACCCAAAAAAGATAGGAAAGGCTGATGTCATCTGCGCATGAAAACAGAAGGCACAGTATGAGTGGCAAAGGTAAAGACTCAAGCATGCGAAAGAAATAGACACACCAAACTAAAATACAATAATGTACAAAGTACACATGCTGGGTGATCTAGGCATAGTACTTTCTAAGGTAAAGCCCGTTCCGGGGCTCTCCTAGGGAAATTCCATCATAATCTACTAACTCATAGGTGCCTCTATGTAGAACACATTTCACAATGTAAGGACCATGCCACAGAGGTTCTAACTTACCTGTCCCCAATTTTTCATGAGCCTGGTCATAGACGAGGACTAAGTCTCCTTCTGCAAAAGTTCGAGGATGGACGAATTTTTCGTATTGATTTTTAATCCGTTTTTGATGTGCCTCGTTAACGAGAGCAGCATCACAACGTGTTTTGTCCAGTTTGGATAGATATAAGAAGATTTCTTCTTCAGCAAAAGTATGGGTAGGAGTTCTACTTTAATTTTGAGAGATGGAATCTCACACTCGATTGGTAAAACGTCTTCGATGCCATACACCAACGGGAAAGGAGTAAATCCAGTTGCGGTTTTCATGGAAGTACGGTAAACCCAGAGAGAAGAAAAAAGTTGTAGATGCCACGATGTCTTGTTTTCCCCTACCATGTGTTGAATCATGGTTTTTAGGATTTTGTTGATGGCCTCAACTTGTCTGTTGGCCTGAGGATAGTAAGGGGATGAGTTTTCGTGGTGAAAACCCAATTTGACATGCAATTCGCTCATCATCTGGTTCTTAAAGTGTGCACCATGATAAATGACAATGGTGCGTGGTACACCAAAATGAGTTATGATATGGCTAAAGAGAAATAGAGTTGTGGTACGACCATCATTCAGAAAGGTAGGCATAGCCTCAGCCCATTTTGTAAAGTAGTCGACGACGACGATTATATAACCGTGCCCCCTAGCTGAGGTAGGCTTACATTGCATGAAATCGATACCCCACTTGGCGAAGGGGTTGATGGCGATAATGGGGTGCAGCGTAGTAGGGTGGGTGCGTGCCTACTTGGCAGGGTGGGAATTTTTTGACTGCCTCAATATAATCTTTGAAAATCGAGGGCCAAAAGTAGCCGGCACGTAGGATTTTTTGGGCTGTGGCCATCCCAGAAAGGTGACCGCCATAGGCACCAAGGTGAAAATCGTTCAGAACATGTTCAACCTCCTCATGAATCATACATTGTCACAGGATAGTGTCAATGCCATGGCGATACAAGGTGTCGCCGACGATAAGATAATGACGAGAATGGTGGCGAATACGTCAACTCTCTTCACGGGAAATGTTGGGCTGAAAACGTTGGGTTTGGAGGTAAAGGAGGATGTCTCCATACCAAGGATCAGAGGTGCTGATGAGAAAAAGAGTTTCATTGGGGAGAGAATCTCTAGGTTCGATGTCTTCATCAGCACGAGGGAGAGCACAGATAAGCTCTGCAAACACCAGGGACTTTTTGGCTTTGGACTTTGTAAATTCAAGATCGAATTCCTGAAGGATGATGATCCATTTAGAATATTTCCCCCCAAGTACTTGACATGTCAAGATGTGGTACATGGGGTTGGAGTCCGCAATCACTGTGGTGGTGCGTAGTAAGATGTAATGGTGGAATCTCTGGACATCGATGACGGCTGCCAGAGCCAATTTCTCTACATGTGAATGTCGGAGTTCGGGTCCAGATAGACTCTTGCTCAGGTAATAAATCACATGTTCTTCACCGTTGGGGTCCTCATGAACTAACACCATTGCAATAGTGGAAGTGGAGGTGGCTAAGTAAAGGATGTAGTCCTTTGTATACTAGAGAGGGTGAAACAAAGGTGTGTGGGTCAAGGTGTGCTTGAGAGCATCAAATGACCGTTGAGCGATGTCATCCCAGATGAAAGGGGTGTTTTTTCTGCAGCAACCGCATGAATTAGTTATCTCAGCGTAGTTACAAATGAAACAGTGAAGGAAGTTTGCTTTGCCTTGAAAACTTTGGAGTTGGGTTAAATTGGTGGGCGGGGGTAAGGCCAAAATAGCCTTGATCTTTAAGGGATCCACCCTAATCCCATATTTAGAGACAATAAAACCAAGGAGTCGACCAGATTCAACAACAAAAATGCACTTATGTGGGTTCAAGCAGATACGGTAGAACCGACATCGAAGAAAAATAGCCCGTAAGTGATCAACATGATCAGATCGATTGGATGAGTGGGCAGGTAAGTCGTCGAGGTAAGGTTCTACGATAGTCTTGATATCGTGGAAAGCGTACGACATGGCCCGCTGGAAAGTAGCACCATCATTTTTGAGACCAAAAGGTAGCTTTCGATAAGAGAAAGTTCCCCATGGGCAAATAAAGCTTGTCTTATGTTGATCGGCAGGTAACATTTCAATCTGGTTATACCCAGAGAAGCCATCCATGAAAGAGAAGATTATGCTCCCAGCGCAATTATCAATGATTTGGTCGATGAAGGGCATAGGGTAGTTGTCTTTTGGACAAGCTTTGTTGATATCCCGATAGTCAACACAAACACGGATGGTCCCTTGTTTTTTGGCAACCAGAACAAGGTTGGAGACCCATTCTGTCAAAGGGACAGGATAGATAAAGCGAGATTTTAGAAGTTTCTCAACTTCTTCCTTTATAGCTGCGATTTTCTTGGGATGAACCGCACGGAGATTTTGTCGAACAGGTTTTG
Source organism: Picea engelmannii (assembly GCA_009831015.1). NCBI lineage: Eukaryota > Viridiplantae > Streptophyta > Pinopsida > Pinales > Pinaceae > Picea > Picea engelmannii. The sequence goes on along the minus strand of ML813296.1, from coordinate 13,564 downwards.
CACCAGGGTAAGTCTTGATTTCATGCACAATGATCGAAGGGTCGATCCCTGGCATTTCCTCATAGCTCGAAGCGAAGACATCATGGAATTATTTAAACAAAGCGGTGTAAGAGACCACTTCTTCAGGTGTGAAATTAGCACCAAGGTTAATGTTTTCCACGACACCTTCTTTGATCGAAATATCAATAACGATCGTGGCAGAGATGTTACCCATATTCCCCTCAGAAAGAGTATCTTGTGTGAGGATGGGATATTGCAGAGCATCGGTAACATCAGGAGGGAAGACAAAGTGTATGTCTTGGTGGATTTATTCCAAAGGTGGAAGAAAAGAGGATCGATGATGGTTATCATCCCAAGGTAGATCGTCAATACTAAGCATTTCCATAATAGATTCATCAGAAGGGAAAATTTGGGAAATGTAATCGATTGTAGACGATAGGGAATCCAATCATGAAGGCATCAAGTAGGCATCAGGTGCCAAAAAATGTGGGTTGTCCGAAGAGGGAGAGGAAGATTGAGTAGCTATGTATGAGACCTCAACTAGGCTAAGTGGCATAGTGTCACTGAGCACATCGAATTCCATAGGACTAGGTACAACCCAAGGATCAGATGATTCCAAGGATTGATATGGCATAGGCGAAATCATATTGACGGTGGCAATATGATGTGCGGCGGGTGGAAGTGGTGTAGGGAAGGTACACATGAGGCTTGAATCTTTTAACAAGCCAACACCAACGCTTTCATACGTAACTGGGCGGTCTCCCAAAAAGGAAATGTTGTTGGTGACAGGGACGCGAGCGTCGAGTGTACAGAAATCAAGTTGATCGATAGTGACAATTTTGCCTTGATGGGGGAATTGTACACATCGAAACACCGACGAGGCAACGATAGTCATAGCATAGAACCAACTTCTTCCAAGTAGTAGGTTGTAGTCGAGGGGGGCGTTGACCACCTCAACATAAACGGTAACAGTTTTTCCGCCCAACTGATCGGCCAAGGATTGTAACAGTCCATGTGGATGAAAACCTCACCCATCGAAAGCACATAACATTGTAGGGAATTTTTTAAGGGCAAGTGATTTTATGCCTTTCCAACAATCCAAATACATGACACAAGTAGAGGCTCCCTCATCCAATATAGTTCGGTGGATTTGTTGATTGTGAACAACAACATCGATCTAAAAGGTTAGTTGGTGAGAGAGTCAGGGTTGATGATCATTCAGATGAAATGTGAGGTTATTTGATGAATTAGGATCGAAAGCACCGATGGCAGCTAAGAGCGTTCTATGTTGGCTGGGACAGTGTTGCATAACTTCCAGAGAAGACATAACACACGGTGCTTGAGCCAAATATTCAACAATGTTGTAGTTTTGGGTAGCCCGCGAACTAGGATTAAAGGTGGATTTCCGGATAGTTCTCTTAGGAGGGCGTAAAATGGAGTCAAATGAAGGTTTCTCAATCTGAAGTGGCTCGGATGGAGGGCCAACAGACGGAGGATTAACGGAAGATGGTAATGGGTCTGGTACAGAACCATTAGTAGTCTTCGGCTTATCAGGTTTAACTAGTGTGTCATATGTCACAGTGCGAGTGGTCAGATTAACCCCATTAAACATGTAAATGTGGGCACTTGTTGAGGCCTCATCATGGGGTTGGTTGGAACTGCCCCCTGGGGTGGGGGTTTGAGCAACCAATGATTGTTGCTGAGGGAAAGGCTGAGTAAGCACAGTGGGTTGTGAATTTCCCGTAAATATCTTGGCCACTTCATTGTGATGTGGATAGTCTTAGGTGTAGTGATCGTCACCACAAATGAGACATGGGAATTTCAGTTTCCGTTGTGGTTGTTTCCCAGCAGCAGGGGTTTGCGGTTGATTTTTTGGTTGTTCGTTGTTGTTGTTTTTCTTTGGTTTATTTCTTGCTTTCTTCTTGCCCCCAGGTTGTTGTGAAGGGGTTTATTGGACCGCATTCACCTCAGAGACCTGAGTTTGAGGGGGGGTAGAAGAGGATGCATTTGAACTAGGAGCAGGCATCGGAGTGGACCATTGGATTGTTCCAATCTACTGGGAAGTAGATTGGGTCTTGACGGAGCCAATAAGTCCATCCGCGTGCGAGGTACATGATGGTTTGGATGGATCATTAGTGGCATGGGTAGCATTTGGTATCAACTCATACAGAGTACCAGACTCTGAATAAACTAAGTCTAAGTATTGAGCTTGGGCAATAGCTTCTTCCTTGGTGACTACACCACCCATGGCAACATCACGAGCGATCTGGGGTAACAATGATTTAGTGAACCATTCC
>ML813296.1:0-11167 GCA_009831015.1 Picea engelmannii | reverse complement strand
ATCTTTTCATTTGGTTTTAGTTAAGGTCATTGTTCTTCGACATCTCTTTTGGTGCGAAGTTCTTGATTGTTCTTTGTTTTTTTTTACTTTTCTTTTGCTTCTTGTTTTTAATCGCAACAAGAGGGTGTATTGTTTGTACGAAACCTACTTGTGTTTATTCGATTTTCCTTGATCCAAAAGGATAATTGACAAGAAAAGTGTTGTTTCGAATTAATCATTATTCACATACAAACTATAAAGAGACATCTGCATGATTGATTTTGAATATTAGAAGGCATTTTCAAAAAGTTTTAGCACCACATCGTATTTGATTGAAGAAGATTTGTTTGAGGACATTCCTTATTAGTGCTTGTTAGTGAAAATAACTCTCTCTCTCCCCCTTAAATAGATGTTCATCGAAAAGAAATGAATGCTTATCATATTTGATGCATTTTTTGGAGACTGAGTCATAATTCCATCCGTTTCACTTCCATGCACCTCTTTTTGAGTAAAGAACATCTATAAAATCAATGCTAATTAAAAAATTATCTAGAACATTTTCTTTTCTAGGATCCTCCACCAACAATAGACTAGGGCTAGTACTTTGGATTAGGCTATGAGCATAACTCTCCAAAGTTTCCAAAACAAACATTAGCATCCTAAGTTAGGGAGAGTCAAATCCAATTGTCATATAAGTCTGCCTGGGATCCCCCTCTCACACAGGGGTTACGCATGAGGTCGCATTTGGCAGAGCTATGGAGATTATCCCTCCATGGTTTGACTGATTGTAGTGGTCATATCGTATTATGGGGATTGCTTAAAGGTAAATCCACAATTACTGAGTGGAATCCTTTCAAGTTGATTTTGGGCTAGATACCCTGCCCGTACATTTGGATTGGACTGTCGACTGTACCCGCCTAGGGGCTGACTGCGAATTGGTAACCTGAGTGGCCGTAATCTTTAGGGTCTTACACAAGGTGACAGTGAAGGGAAGTCTCACTATACCTGCAACATACATTGGTCAACCTCACTCGGGCTCCTTGGAGGGTAAATCCACAATTACTGTGTGGAAGCTTGCACCAAGGCGTAAGTCAGTTAAGCAGGTCACCATTGTAACTGTTCCACCATATCCCTGCCCCTTCTTGACTTGATCATGCGATGTTGGATTTCATCACCAACTAGTACAGTCATCGAGAGAAGGTCTTGTTTGCTTGGTTGTGATTCTTAGATTCTATTAGCGCATGCTGTTTCTTTTTGGTAGTTTTCCATAGATCTTTTTCGATGACTCTTTTTTTCCAACATCGACCCTCCACGCCATTCGCAGAGGCTACAGGGACTTCCTCCAGAAAATATGGAAGGGAATACCCCTTTACCCCCTCATTCTATGGAGGAATATCCTCAACAGAGCGAGGTTCAAGACACTACAACTTCCCAAGAAGAAGTTCCCACCCCTTTAGATAATTTTCGAATTGTTTCAGAGTCTCCAGAAGCTTTCCGCATTCCGGAGGGATATGAGCGACGTGTTCTCCAACTGAATTCAGTTGGTGAATTTGTTGTCGTCAATCCTTCTGATATTCTGACTGGGTCTCATTCAAACCCTTTAGCTGATGACCCCTTTTGGACCGCAGACATTGTTCGAAGTCCGCCGCGTATGGTGCGGGATCTTTATGGAATAGGGATAGGTGTTGATGTGTCTTTCACCTACACCGTACCCTTAAACCATTTTACCGGTACCACCATTTTTACGACCACACCATCCGTTGGTCCGAACACATCGTCTGTTGGCCCCAGGTCTACTTTTTCTCTCCAGATGGCCCATTCTACAATGGTCCCTCACATTCCGACTATTCCTGCCAGTAATGCGATGGTTAGCCGAGCTGTAATTGGCACACCAGTACCACCAAGACCTACATCATCACTCCCTTTTGGGTATAGAGAACTGAATTCCTCCACTGCCACTACTACCCAATTTATGCCGGGAAGTTCCATACCTATCCAACAACCCGGAGGGACCGGTCTTGGTGGTCCTAATCCGTTCAACGATACCGATCAATCATTTACGTCTGGTTCTCAAATTCTAGGATCTCTACCTCAAGCTAGGGGGCATCCTCCCACCGGAGGACAATTTCCATTTAGAGGGCACCCTCATGCTGGGGGGTAGCCTCATTCCATATCCTACCATCAACCGTACAGACAAAATGTGTCCGCCACACCCAATCCGTGGAACATCCCTTTTCCAGGAAATCCACAGTTCTCAGGGGGACACAATCCTCAAGTTCCGCAACAACCTCCTTATGGACAAACGCCAAATCCAACTTATAACACTCAAAACCCATCCGATTATCCTCCTCTCACACATGCTTCTCAAAACACCTCAAATCCTGTGTACCCTAGTCAACACCAACCTTATACAAGAGGGCCCACTAGTTACAACTATCCGCATAACCCAGTGTATGGCCCTACTGGTATCCCTATGCCACACTAGCATTACCCACAAGTTAACCAACAACTACCTTTCCTAGAAACCCTGGATGTTCCAAACTTGTCTCGGTTAACGAATGATCCCATCTTTCATTCTCCGTTTTGGCCAGCTATCCCAGCTAAACTTCCTTCCGATATTCCAAAATTCGACAGAAAGTCCGGAGAAGACCCAAACAACCATGTGATGACTTTCCATCTGTGGTGTTCATCCAAATCCATCATGGACGATTCTATACATTTGCGTCTTTTCTAATGAATGCTTACGGGTTCCGCTGCAAAATGGTACATTGAACTACCCCATGCTTCTTTTCACGATTTCAACTCTCTCGCCATGTCCTTCCTCACACACTTCCAACTACCCATTCGATACGAGATGGGTACTGAACTATTGACCTCCCTTCGTCAGACAACCTCCGTACATATCTTCGATCATATTCATGAATGGAGACGACGATGAAGGCTAATCAAAGTGGTCATTCTTGACCAATTATTAGCGGAATGGTTCACTAAATCATTGTTACCCCAGATCGCTCGTGATGTTGCCATGGGTGGTGTAGTCACCAAGGAAGAAGCTATTGCCCAAGCTCAATACTTAGACTTAGTTTATTCAGAGTCTGGTACTCTGTATGAGTTGATACCAAATGCTACCCATGCCACTAATGATCCATCCAAACCATCATGTACCTCGCACGCGGATGGACTTATTGGCTCCGTCAAGACCCAATCTACTTCCCAGTAGATTGGAACAATCCAATGGTCCACTCCGATGCCTGCTCCTAGTTCAAATGCATCCTCTTCTACCCCCCCTCAAACTCAGGTCTCTGAGGTGAATGCGGTCCAATAAACCCCTTCACAACAACCTGGGGGCAAGAAGAAAGCAAGAAATAAACCAAAGAAAAACAACAACAACGAACAACCAAAAAATCAACCGCAAACCCCTGCTGCTGGGAAACAACCACAACGGAAACTGAAATTCCCATGTCTCATTTGTGGTGACGATCACTACACCTAAGACTATCCACATCACAATGAAGTGGCCAAGATATTTACGGGAAATTCACAACCCACTGTGCTTACTCAGCCTTTCCCTCAGCAACAATCATTGGTTGCTCAAACCCCCACCCCAGGGGGCAGTTCCAACCAACCCCATGATGAGGCCTCAACAAGTGCCCACATTTACATGTTTAATGGGGTTAATCTGACCACTCGCACTGTGACATATGACACACTAGTTAAACCTGATAAGCCGAAGACTACTAATGGTTCTGTACCAGACCCATTACCATCTTCCGTTAATCCTCCGTCTGTTGGCCCTCCATCCGAGCCACTTCAGATTGAGAAACCTTCATTTGACTCCATTTTACGCCCTCCTAAGAGAACTATCCGGAAATCCACCTTTAATCCTAGTTCGCGGGCTACCCAAAACTACAACATTGTTGAATATTTGGCTCAAGCACCGTGTGTTATGTCTTCTCTGGAAGTTATGCAACACTGTCCCAGCCAACATAGAACGCTCTTAGCTGCCATCGGTGCTTTCGATCCTAATTCATCAAATAACCTCACATTTCATCTGAATGATCATCAACCCTGACTCTCTCACCAACTAACCTTTTAGATCGATGTTGTTGTTCACAATCAACAAATCCACCGAACTATATTGGATGAGGGAGCCTCTACTTGTGTCATGTATTTGGATTGTTGGAAAGGCATAAAATCACTTGCCCTTAAAAAATTCCCTACAATGTTATGTGCTTTCGATGGGTGAGGTTTTCATCCACATGGACTGTTACAATCCTTGGCCGATCAGTTGGGCGGAAAAACTGTTACCGTTTATGTTGAGGTGGTCAACGCCCCCCTCGACTACAACCTACTACTTGGAAGAAGTTGGTTCTATGCTATGACTATCGTTGCCTCGTCGGTGTTTCGATGTGTACAATTCCCCCATCAAGGCAAAATTGTCACTATCGATCAACTTGATTTCTGTACACTCGACGCTCGCGTCCCTGTCACCAACAACATTTCCTTTTTGGGAGACCGCCCAGTTACGTATGAAAGCGTTGGTGTTGGCTTGTTAAAAGATTCAAGCCTCATGTGTACCTTCCCTACACCACTTCCACCCGCCGCACATCATATTGCCACCGTCAATATGATTTCGCCTATGCCATATCAATCCTTGGAATCATCTGATCCTTGGGTTGTACCTAGTCCTATGGAATTCGATGTGCTCAGTGACACTATGCCACTTAGCCTAGTTGAGGTCTCATACATAGCTACTCAATCTTCCTCTCCCTCTTCGGACAACCCACATTTTTTGGCACCTGATGCCTACTTGATGCCTTCATGATTGGATTCCCTATCGTCTACAATCGATTACATTTCCCAAATTTTCCCTTCTGATGAATCTATTATGGAAATGCTTAGTATTGACGATCTACCTTGGGATGATAACCATCATCGATCCTCTTTTCTTCCACCTTTGGAATAAATCCACCAAGACATACACTTTGTCTTCCCTCCTGATGTTACCGATGCTCTGCAATATCCCATCCTCACACAAGATACTCTTTCTGAGGGGAATATGGGTAACATCTCTGCCACGATCGTTATTGATATTTCGATCAAAGAAGGTGTCGTGGAAAACATTAACCTTGGTGCTAATTTCACACCTGAAGAAGTGGTCTCTTACACCGCTTTGTTTAAATAATTCCATGATGTCTTCGCTTCGAGCTATGAGGAAATGCCAGGGATCGACCCTTCGATCATTGTGCATGAAATCAAGACTTACCCTGGTGCAAAACCTGTTCGACAAAATCTCCGTGCGGTTCATCCCAAGAAAATCGCAGCTATAAAGGAAGAAGTTGAGAAACTTCTAAAATCTCGCTTTATCTATCCTGTCCCTTTGACAGAATGGGTCTCCAACCTTGTTCTGGTTGCCAAAAAACAAGGGACCATCCGTGTTTGTGTTGACTATCGGGATATCAACAAAGCTTGTCCAAAAGACAACTACCCTATGCCCTTCATCGACCAAATCATTGATAATTGCGCTGGGAGCATAATCTTCTCTTTCATGGATGGCTTCTCTGGGTATAACCAGATTGAAATGTTACCTGCCGATCAACATAAGACAAGCTTTATTTGCCCATGGGGAACTTTCTCTTATCGAAAGCTACCTTTTGGTCTCAAAAATGATGGTGCTACTTTCCAGCGGGCCATGTCGTACGCTTTCCACGATATCAAGACTATCGTAGAACCTTACCTCGACGACTTACCTGCCCACTCATCCAATCGATCTGATCATGTTGATCACTTACGGGCTATTTTTCTTCGATGTCGGTTCTACCGTATCTGCTTGAACCCACATAAGTGCATTTTTGTTGTTGAATCTGGTCGACTCCTTGGTTTTATTGTCTCTAAATATGGGATTAGGGTGGATCCCTTAAAGATCAAGGCTATTTTGGCCTTACCCCCGCCCACCAATTTAACCCAACTCCAAAGTTTTCAAGGCAAAGCAAACTTCCTTCACTGTTTCATTTGTAACTACGCTGAGATAACTAATTCATGCGGTTGCTGCAGAAAAAACACCCCTTTCATCTGGGATGACATCGCTCAACGGTCATTTGATGCTCTCAAGCACACCTTGACCCACACACCTTTGTTTCACCCTCTCTAGTATACAAAGGACTACATCCTTTACTTAGCCACCTCCACTTCCACTATTGCAATGGTGTTAGTTCATGAGGACCCCAACGGTGAAGAACATGTGATTTATTACCTGAGCAAGAGTCTATCTGGACCCGAACTCCGACATTCACATGTAGAGAAATTGGCTCTGGCAGCCGTCATCGATGTCCAGAGATTCCACCATTACATCTTACTACGCACCACCACAGTGATTGCGGACTCCAACCCCATGTACCACATCTTGACATGTCAAGTACTTGGGGGGAAATATTCTAAATGGATCATCATCCTTCAGGAATTCGATCTTGAATTTACAAAGTCCAAAGCCAAAAAGTCCCTGGTGTTTGCAGAGCTTATCTGTGCTCTCCCTCGTGCTGATGAAGACATCGAACCTAGAGATTCTCTCCCCAATGAAACTCTTTTTCTCATCAGCACCTCTGATCCTTGGTATGGAGACATCCTCCTTTACCTCCAAACCCAACGTTTTCAGCCCAACATTTCCCGTGAAGAGAGTTGACGTATTCGCCACCATTCTCGTCATTATCTTATCGTCGGCGACACCTTGTATCGCCATGGCATTGACACTATCCTGTGACAATGTATGATTCATGAGGAGGTTGAACATGTTCTGAACGATTTTCACCTTGGTGCCTATGGCGGTCACCTTTCTGGGATGGCCACAGCCCAAAAAATCCTACGTGCCGGCTACTTTTGGCCCTCGATTTTCAAAGATTATATTGAGGCAGTCAAAAAATTCCCACCCTGCCAAGTAGGCACGCACCCACCCTACTACGCTGCACCCCATTATCGCCATCAACCCCTTCGCCAAGTGGGGTATCGATTTCATGCAATGTAAGCCTACCTCAGCTAGGGGGCACGGTTATATAATCGTCGTCGTCGACTACTTTACAAAATGGGCTGAGGCTATGCCTACCTTTCTGAATGATGGTCGTACCACAACTCTATTTCTCTTTAGCCATATCATAACTCATTTTGGTGTACCACGCACCATTGTCATTTATCATGGTGCACACTTTAAGAACCAGATGATGAGCGAATTGCATGTCAAATTGGGTTTTCACCACGAAAACTCATCCCCTTACTATCCTCAGGCCAACAGACAAGTTGAGGCCATCAACAAAATCCTAAAAACCATGATTCAACACATGGTAGGGGAAAACAAGACATCGTGGCATCTACAACTTTTTTCTTCTCTCTGGGTTTACCGTACTTCCATGAAAACCGCAACTGGATTTACTCCTTTCCCGTTGGTGTATGGCATCGAAGACGTTTTACCAATCGAGTGTGAGATTCCATCTCTCAAAATTAAAGTAGAACTCCTACCCATACTTTTGCTGAAGAAGAAATCTTCTTATATCTATCCAAACTGGACAAAACACGTTGTGATGCTGCTCTCGTTAACGAGGCACATCAAAAACGGATTAAAAATCAATACGAAAAATTCGTCCATCCTCGAACTTTTGCAGAAGGAGACTTAGTCCTCGTCTATGACCAGGCTCATGAAAAATTGGGGACAGGTAAGTTAGAACCTCTGTGGCATGGTCCTTACATTGTGAAATGTGTTCTACATAGAGGCACCTATGAGTTAGTAGATTATGATGGAATTTCCCTAGGAGAGCCCCGGAACGGGCTTTACCTTAGAAAGTACTATGCCTAGATCACCCAGCATGTGTACTTTGTACATTATTGTATTTTAGTTTGGTGTGTCTATTTCTTTCGCATGCTTGAGTCTTTACCTTTGCCACTCATACTGTGCCTTCTGTTTTCATGCGCAGATGACATCAGCCTTTCCTATCTTTTTTGGGTTTGCGGATGGCGCTAGTCAACATACCCGAAACATTGCTTCAGCAACATGGGTCATTTACCAATTTGACGAGGTGGTGAGTTCAGGAGGTATTTTCTTAGGACCAACAACTAATAACATGGCAAAATATCATGATGTCATCGGACTTTTGACCCAAGCCTCCTCCCTAGGTATCTCTCGTATCATTGTTTACTTAGACTCCCAACTCGTGGTCTATCAACTCAATCGAATCTATGCTATTTGTAATCCTATCCTGCTACGTCTCCACCTACAAGTTTGCCGTCTTGAACGAATGTTTGATTACATTGAATATAGACACATTCCAAGAGAACTCAATAGTGTTTTGGATTCGTTAGCCAATTACATCATGGATCGGTATCTTGCCCATATATAAGATTTAAGGAAAGAAAAATTGTACATCACATGTAAATTAAAACACATCACATACATCATCATGTACAAATCATTTGGCACTGTAAAAACTCAGAACTGTATATATATACATAGCGTGACTGAAATGTTTGATTACATCAAAAAAGTCTGTAGAAGAGAAAAATGTTGGGCCTTTACACCCATACAACATCGCCTGACAAGGCATACAAAAATACGATCACCAGAGATACTCTAATCTTCCTGCACTACATTATCCTGGGAGTAACATATCACTGTGCACACTACGCATCTCAGTAGAGAATTGACATTCTCTGGTACTCCCACAGTGTGCCTCTGCAGATATAAAGGCACTTCTCCCCTCCGTAGAGGAGGAATTCCCATCGTGAGGCCTTGGAGGTTTCTTTCAACCTCCCGGAGACCTATCACTGGTAGTCCTGGATCCGCTACAACCGGAGCACCCCCATGACGTCCAGGTATCGGTATATCGGTCGGGCGCACTGCTCCCTTGTCTGCATGTTGAAAACAATACATCTATTAAAAACTCTTCTACATACCCAAAAAATATATATACATTAAAAACTTAAAAAACAAAATTAGACAAGGTGTTTCTCAGTCTCTTACCTGACACATCCCAATCTTCCCCCGCAGGTAAAATCAAATCCATTCTCCCACAGAAATCCACCTCAGTATACGGGAAGTCCTCTATCCAGAGATACTGTCGTCTCAACCAAGTGAAGAAATCGCCAGTGAAACAGAACTCTGACTCCGCTACTAGCCTTAGAGATAGACTAGTCCACCTCTCCATCCGTGGTTCGTCCACTGGTCGCACTGCCAGTGCTATCTGAGGCTGCATCTGGGGGATGCACTCTAAGAAAAATGAGACCAGAAAAGAGCTGTATCCGAACTATTTATGTCCCATCCTACACCGCGAAACCTGTTCCTTCACATTCCGAAGGAACCCTGCACTCCAGTTAAACAGTGTTGGCTCCAAACACTGTACACCATAATCCACCTCTGATCTTGACGCCAAATGTGAGCTAGTACTACCCGTCATGCTCGTGATGGAAAACAAAATGGACCGGAGGGGTAACTCTCGGATATCCTTGATATGGATTCTACCCCCTACCAGTCTTGCTCCTGGGACACAATGACGTGCCAAATACACGCCCACTTGCTCGGGAAGCGCCCTCTACCCGGAAAAAGATATAGGGACCCCTCTTTTCGAGAGGCCAGTCAAGAAATACATGTCTTCCAACTCAATGGTTAGAATCTGTGTGACGATCCAGAATCCTTGCTCCACGACATCCCATAAGCCAATCATGTGCTCAAGCAACAAAATCTTCTTCTTCATTTTTTGCAATTTGAAGAATTTCAGTAAGCCACAAGCTCTCAATGTGGCCCACGTGAGAGGACTCCGCAAGGCAACCAAGTCATCCATCTCATGTTCTTGTTCTTTCCACTCGATCATGGTCACCGAAATCACCTACAAAACAAAAAAAAATAAAGAATTTCATTATTTCAATATTTTGGCAATTTCGGCAATTTCTTAAAGCAATTTAAAACATGAAATCAAATTCCCACATTGTTTAAAAAGACCACGCCCTCTTTTATAATCATCACACCCTCTCTTTTCCATTCAATATCCATCACACAACAATAAAACGTTTTTAAATGAAAATGATTTCTATTATGGATGCGTGGGCATATGTGATAATTTCTTATGGGTTCTTTGACAAAAACGACCCATCCACTTAGGTATTAATACGTTTTCATCTCTGCTATCATCTTTTAAACATGTTTTTGCACAAAGAATGTCTAATTCCCATCATTTTTAATGGAGGCCGATTTGATCTCTTTGGGGTGACTTAGGGCTTCATTTTTTAAATTAAATGCTGCTATGAAAATGAATATTAAACCATGTGATTGAAATAAGGGGAGATGAAGATATACCTGGTCTGAACGACAAGAAAAAAGGTCAACCGTAGCTCTGGTATCAAATGAAACAAGATCCTCTCAAAGTGAGAATCTCCACTGCTACAAATCCTTATGCAAAATGAAATGGTAAATGGAATTTTCATTGTATTACTATTTATAAATTTTCATTTTTTATAAGGTATAGTCATTTGTGGGTTTCTCTAACAATATAATGGCTTCACTAAACCTCTGGATTGCAGTTGTGACATCGCAGGTTTCCTGGCAATTCTGATCGATTATTTACCTTGTCGCACTCATGAGCATCGTCTTAGTTCGTTCTCAAGATTGAAAATATGAGAACGCACCGGGTAGACTTTTATCTCTTTTTCGGACCCGCATGGACACACGAAAAAGGAACCCCCCTGGAGTCATCTTTAAACTCTTTTCAGACTCTCTAAATATGAAATATTGTCGAGTGATCTTTCTTTCTTTCACGCTCGTTAAAAAGTTTGAAAGGGCGTCTTTCGAGCGATAGTTTATCTATTTTTCGGTCTCGTTAGACTACTGTACGAAAAAGGAACTGAGAGAGTTCTCTTTTAAGTGTTTTTCCAAACTCTATAATCCTGAAAAACCTTTGAGTTTTTTGTCTTTGGACTCATTAAAACAAACATCGACAGGCCCATACGGGACCAAACCCTTACTTCTTCTGGTTAGTTAAACAAAAGAAGAGGAACTTACCAAAGGTGAGTTATATCGAGCATGTGTTATCCTCCTCGAGCTCATTAAATCAAAAAGAGGTACTCGTCTATCTGGATGGGGGAAAATTTGAAAGAAGCAAGCCAAGTAGTCTCTTGAGAACATTACCAAGTAATTCTTAGAGTCGCCCTTGAACAC
>ML813295.1:97650-140839 GCA_009831015.1 Picea engelmannii | reverse complement strand
AACTATTGAAAAACCTTCTCGCAAGTGTTTCTAAAAATTACAAATCCAAACAAAGATTTTGATATGTGCAGTGACACATGCATTGAAGGACTTGGTGGAATTTTCATATAAGATAATTATGTAGTATGCTACGAGTCAATGAAATTGAAAGAACATGAGAAAGAATATGTTACTTATGACTTAGAACCTATTGCAGTAATGCATACTTTGAAAATGTGGATGCATTCAAGAATTCTTTCCTTATGACTTAGAACCTATTATTGTAATGCATACTTTGATGGGCCTCCACTTTTTCAAGAATGTGGGTTTGGCTCGGGACTGTAATGCATACTTTGATGGGCCTCCACATTTTCAAGAATTCTTGCCTTATGACTTAGAACCTATTACTGTAATGCATAATGCATTCAAGAATTCTTTCCTTATGACTTAGAACCTATTATTGTAATGCATACTTTGAAAATGTGGGATGGATGGATGCATTCAAGAATTACGCAATGGGTTAGGGCAATATTTTTGGGCAGAGGCAGTGGGTATTGCATGTTACCTGGTCAAAAGATCACCCTCATCAGTGTTGGATGACAAGACTCCACAAGAGGTGTGGACTGGTAAGAAGGCTTACCAGAGTTCCGAGCCAAACCCTTGACCACAAAGGCATCCCCCTAAAGCCAACAAAGCTTTGATACCAGTTGTTAGGTTTTTAACCGAGCATAATGAAACATAATTGCGAGAGAGAAATATTACACACATAAGTAACCGTATACTTAGACACAAAATTGTCCTGGAAAACCCCTATGGGGAAAACCATCCTAATAATAGATCTATTATTAACCTTGACCTAAACTGGCCAAGTCGGGCCAAGTGAGCTAGCCACACCTCACCTCCAGGCCACTTTACAATGGAGCCTTACAAGCCTTATAAAGGCTTATTCACATGCATTCTCCGACATACAAACCCATGGGCCATCAATACCATGTGTCCGAAACCATTTGCTGAGACCTAAACCATTTTGACTCATTCCCTAGTCAAGGTTAACCCTAGTGCTTGTGCCTTGAAGATTCTAGGTTTTACCCTCGATACCATCCTTGAAATGAGGGGAAGTACTTGGGGGTTTTCTCTAGGCTTTGTAATCTGGGAATAAAAACAAAAAAAAATATATGCAGAAAAGTTATGCATGCAAGAATAAAGTGCATAGAGAATTCATTTTTTTTTACTAAAATTGGAGAATTTTTATTATATAAAGACTACATCTTGGCAAGAAATTACATATAGAGTCAAAAAATCCCAACAAAGGGGAGGAAATACCATATTTTAAGCCAAGTTATGTTGGTATTGAAAGATACAATGAATCGACAAAGATTGACAACCCTTCCAAGCAAAAATTCTATTAGGGTAAACCTTGTAGAAAACACCTAGACAAAACCAAAATGAAAATTCATGCAGAGCTAATTAGGGGGGACCTGTCCTAATTGGCCTCTTCCATTTCTTCATCCTAGTTTGCTCGAGGGGCCATTACACTAATGTCATGGAGCTTCTATGGACGTGGACTATAATTGGAAAATCATGAGCCTCTTGAAGCAATCCCATAGTGTCCGTCGAAGGCGGGTTGAAGCTTGATTTCCTCTAAGTTACTACAGAAAGCATCCACCTTATCGTGGAGAGACTGAAAATATTGTATGTGTTGAAATGAGAGTTTGAGCACAACAAGAACCTGGGACACCAATGTGCCCACTCTCTCCTAAATGGTGACAACCATAGAACACATGTTGTCTAGTTCATGTTGCAACTGGAGCAATCTCGAATTCGAAATTGAACATCTGTATGCCATGTTGGAGGTGTCTCCCAAGATTAGTTGTCACTGAATAAAGATATGCTAGAACCGATATTGGATTCCTAAACAAAAATTGGTAAAAAATCCCTTTGCTTCCAGATTTGGGGTGGAGTACAAACCCTTGTACCTACAAATTTGGCACTGAAACCCATATGTCCTTCCCCTTTTGGATATATGATGCTTGATAATGAGTGAACCTGGTTATGGGGGATTTGATTCCAATGGTTCACGAGTGAAAAGGAGGGAGAGGATCTGCAGGAGTGTGGGAGATGTTATCCCCCATGGTGGCTTTGTGTGAACAAAAGAGGGAAAGGCTACACACATGAGGAAATAAAGGAGGGTGATACGAGTAGAAGCCAACAATGGGTGGGGGGTATGGAAGCTGGGGGGAAGATTCTCATCCCTATGGGAGAGTAAAGAAGGCCGAGCAAGATGAAAAGGGAGAGGGGGTAGAGAAGGGGTGAAAGGTGAGGTGAAGTAGGGAGAAGGTGGGGGGGAAGACATGAGGATAGATGGAGCCACAAGGATGGAGCAATTGAACACATTGAACACGGAAAGAGGGAACATGTGTCATGAAAGGAAAGGGCCATGAAAAGGGAAGGGGTCCACCAAAACCAAATACCAAATTCATATTCCAAAGACATGGAGAGGGAGCTAAGGGGTTAGGCTGAAACTTAGGCAACCATTGATGACAAGGTAACCAAATTTCCCTTTGACTCCACTATTGGCTAATTAGTCTGGGAGAGAGTTTAGATCCTGCTTAACATGCCATGAGAACACTTGATTAAAATCCTTGAGGATACCCTGGATACATCTGAATATTAATATGAGGCTCACATCCATAGGGAGGGTGGAAAGCCTTAGATGCCTTATTGTATTCTTGGACTCGCCCACAATTGAAAGAATTTTGATGCTTCTAGATTTGGCTATGAGCAATCCTTGTAAGAGGGCATACACTTCATCTTAGTTATTGGTGGCCACTCCTAGATTCCAAGAGAAAGTGGACTCAACATTCCCTCTAGGGCCATACAAAACCCCTTCTGGACCTACCACCCCAGCATATATAATTCAATGTTGGGGATCATGTCTTTATCAAATTGAATCCAAGGAAGAATTCCTTGAATCTTGGAAGTTGTGCCAAGATGGAACCTAGATATTGTGGTTGTTTAAAGTCCTTGATAGGATACAACCAGTTGCATATAGAGTTTCATTGCTTGCTAACATTAGAGCTCATAATGTTTTCCATGTTCTTTTCTTAAGAAATATGTATGTTACCATAACCATGTGATTGATTGGGTTGTGATCCAGGGTGAGAATTTCAAACAAAGCCACTATACATCCTTAACAAGAAATTAATTTTGTTCTAGAACCGAGCCATTAGACAGGGAAAGGTGTAATGTAAGCACTTTGGTCCTGATGAGGCTACATGGGACTTGGAGGATGCTATTAAGGAGGCATACCCACTTTTGTTTTGATCTCAAGTTCCATCGAGGCCAGTGATATTCCAAGAGGGAGGGGAATTTAACACTCCAATTTTCACCCCTTCAATGTGTGGGATCAAATTATATATAAATTGTAAATATGTTTGTATGGATTCCTAGTGGAGAGCTCAAGGCCAAGAATCGACTAGTGAATAACTAGCATGTAGATGATGTAAATATACTTCTATAGATCATGTGTAAGGCTTAAGCTATGTAAATATTAATGTTGGAATAAAATATATAATGTCTAATATGGTTGCAGAGAGCATGAGAGGGGCTATAATCCTCTATAATAATTCATTCTATCACATTCTCATGTGGATGCCTTACACTCCCATGTTACATTCTCTATTGCTAACCATGAACCAACCTAGAAGTGGATCAAATCAACATCACAAAGAGGATAATTGCAAACCTTATATGAGAGCTAGATGGTTTTAAAAGAGCATAGAGGAAGGAAAAGTTAGGAATCCTTCATTCACTATGTATTTATTTCTCATTGGAAACTTGAGAGCCAAGTTTTATTTTACTCGATATTCTTAAAAGACATTCAACAAATTGGATGCTTTCTGCCTACATTAAAGAACACTCGAAGAGGAGAATATCCCCGTGGGACTATTGCATAGAGTAAGGAAAGGCCTTCCTTGAGTTGGGTGGGGAAGTGGAAGAGAGTTTCATGGCTATTTGATGTCTAGATGAGATGCTTGGAGAGATTTGTAATGAGAAAATTGGCTATGCTTGAAAACAAATGGATTGAGTGAACTAGAAGTATGTATCTTTTGTCTTTCGCCTCGATGGCTTTGTAGCTTGTCCCTGGGGTAGTATTTGCATTGGATGCCTATGGTTGGGTGGAAAAAATCTTGTACACAACTAATTTTCTTAGACTATCTCCTGTAAAAATATAAGTGTTCAATCTATGTTTATAAATCTACAATAGAATGCTATTTACTACCATGGAAATGTATGCAATTGCATGTTATGAGTGTGTTTATGATTAATTATGAATATAGGCACTTGGTCACAATGAAATCTATTAGTCAGTGCTTGTATATTTTGTTGCATTTCAAATTATTACACCCATACATCCCTTCAATTAGTAAAGGGTCTCCATGAGATGTCTTATATGTTGGGATTATGAAGAAATGGTCTCTTGAGGGACACAATTTTATTGCCCACTTTAGTAGCTATCTATCCCATGGTTGGGAGTGCTAGGTGAGGACACCACACAAATGTAACCTTTTTTATATCACTTATGTGGGACTTAAAAAATTTGTCGGTAGTTTTCAATTCTTTCCTCAACTTATAGAATCCATAGGTGGATAAGGAGATTCAATAGTTCACCCACATTAGGGTTGTCGTCGTAGACATGGGGTTGAAGCCATGGAACCATGGTTTAACAAATAACACAAATACTTATAGTTATGTGGTATTTTTAGGGATAATTGTTTGTAGTGTTTTATGAACAATGCTTTTTGTTGGGGACCCTAGAGCCAAATTGAAAGTCTTGAATATGGTATCTTTGTATTATGAATTTTTTGTTGTAATGATATAAATGGACCGTCTTATAACAAAAAGTAAGAATACTATGATTGAAAATTGGTACACAACCACTACAATCTTCCTAAGTTATAATAAGACCCAATGTTATTAAAAAATGCACAGTTGGGGGTTTGACTATGTTTGAAACCTATCCAAAACAAGAAATGCGTCAAACATATTATTTTTAACATTTTTGACAACAATTTACTATTTTTCAATGGGAAATGTGTTGCTTAAGAAATGCCAACATTTTTTGCAAAATGTTATCCATTTCTTGAGAAATAGTTAATGTTTTTGTTGATTATTCCGTGCATACAAAAGCACACCCCCACCCCCCCCACATACCATTACCCCCCCCACCTTCAACTTCATGAGGTGAGGAGTGAATGTGTGAGTATGTTACAAACAAACACACAAGGTGTCACCCCCACTCCCTATTGTAAACAATCAACAAACAAGAACAAGAAAATGGAAATGGAAAAAGAACAAAAAATTATTAATTAATTAATTTAATATAAATTAGTTCATTTTAATATTAAATTATTTGTTAAAAGTTCATATAGTGAATTTTCTACCAACTATAGGATGTCTATAAATATACATAAAACAAAGTTAGTGATCATTAACTTGAAATGAATCACATACCTTGAAACAAATCAGATACCTTGATTTTATCTATGATAATATAATCTTGGATGAAGTCAATTTTTATGAGTATCTTGGAGCTAATTTTCATTACAAGCTAAATTGGAAGTATGGCCTTGGAAACAATATAATGGAGATTGGAAAGCTTACTTTGGTCTTGAGAACAATTGTAAAGCGAAATAATATTGATTATGAGAAAAAAAGTCCTTTTGACATTGTTGCCACCCCAGTGATTCTTTATGGCTGTCAAGTTTGAGGCCATAGTATTTCTAGGGAAACTTGGATTAAAATCGAGCAAATCCAGAAGTGATTTACAATAAACAACCTTGAAATTAAGTGCAATACCCCTTATCTATCCTCCTTTTAGAATTTAGGCTTCCACATATTGAGAGTAGAGCTATGATCACATGCTTATTGTACAATCACAAGATAATTAACATGAAGATGAGAGGCTTCCTATCACTACTTTAAATATCAATAATATTCCCTCAAGGCTCAAAAGAGGTTGGACTAGCGTTGCAGTCTCTTGGTTAAACCATTGGGGGTTAAGGGAGGAGGATGTCCTCCAAGATATAAGCATTTCTAAAATAACTACGATAACTAAGTTTAAAAGTAAAATATGGAGTGATAGGGAGATTGAGAATAACTGAAAGTCGAATTACTACAGAGAAATCATTAACCCCAAGTTAGAAGATCAATGTTGTATTTTGATTGTTGCTAGATCATGAAATAAAATAAATATTACAAATATAAGAACAAATTCCCACAAGCTTCATAGTGAGATAGGGTGTTGGAAAAGACCTAAAATGCCTCGACATGAAAGAATCTATAAAATCTATGAGATAAATAGTGTGGAGGACTAAAACACTTTCTCTTGGATTATTCAACTTGGAAAGATGTTAGCTCTAAGTTTCAAATTCACTATAAAACCAAACTCCACATCATGATAACTCATAAAGATCAAAGGGAGCTCATAAATTCCATTTCCAAGTTACTTAATCATAGAAACAACTTGATAAATCAAACCAATTATTTTAAGTTTATAAGTTCCATAGATCAAAGTTGGTCTTAGTGGATGATAATCATCATGATCATCATTAAAAGGGAAACATAAATATATTTTTATTAAATAATTTCAGTTTATTGTTGTTATGTGAGACCATTTGGTGAAAGTATATGGTTTCCTTGGAAAATATCCATATTCACACCTCAACGAAGGACATATATAAGAAATAAGACTAGCAAAATTTTCTATGCAATATGTTTTTTTCTTCTTCATGGTAATCTATATTTTTATGGATTGTAAACCCAAAATAAGCTTGATCCACCCTCAGACACTTAAGTGAAGAATAAGGTTTGTTGGCAACTTGGTGGCTCTATATAATAATACTCCTAAAGGCTACATAAAAAATATTCAATCAGTCAATAGCCACATCATGCAAACCCCACACAAGGGAGGAGCATGCCTACTTGGGTTAGAACTTGGGTTTGTATGCATTATGTTATTATAACATGAAGTTCATAATTTTTTTCCACATAAAAAATCATACCATTTTCCAGTACTAAATATTAAAAAAATACAATTTTTAGTCAATGCCAAAGAGATAACAACAAATAATAGATAGAGGTATCTTCCTATGAGTTTAGAAAAACATTATGAACCTCA
Source organism: Picea engelmannii (assembly GCA_009831015.1). Taxonomy (NCBI): domain Eukaryota; kingdom Viridiplantae; phylum Streptophyta; class Pinopsida; order Pinales; family Pinaceae; genus Picea; species Picea engelmannii. The sequence continues at coordinate 133,680 of ML813295.1, read as the reverse complement.
TAAATATCTAATGACCTAATAAATATTTAAAGATAAATCATAATCATCCTTGCAGGGAGAACTTCCGCAACCCTATCTCGATATATGGTCATAAAAAATGAGCCATGTTGTTTGTTGCAACCTTTTTTTGGAAAGCCTATACAGTCTTTGGTCATGCTCCCTATAAACATGTTGACACTTGAAGGATTGGAACATTGTCATCAAATCTTTGGCATGTTGAAGATTTTGATGAATCCCAAGGTTTCTTTTCTCCATTGAACCATCTAGTCATGATACATTGAGTTTAGAGCACCCCAAACCTTGTATCTTATTTACACCATCCTCTAATGCTAATGCCAAGTTTATACTTGCACAAAAAAACAATCAAGTTACTAACAAATATATTTACCACTACTATGTTTTACGTGCTATGCTAATGCAACATGAAGTTCATAATCCTCCAAAAAAACATTACCAATTATCATTATCCAAAGAACAAAAATATTAACACAAGAATTGGCCAATAAAAAAAAAATCTTGCTAAATATGTATTCACCAAATACAACTTTTTCTAGGTTACAAAGTATGAGGAAAACCCCCAAGTACTTCCCCTCATTTTGAGGATGGTGCATGGGGTAAACCCTTGAATCTCCATGGCACAAGGTCAGTCAACAACAAGGCTCGAATCCATTACAACAATATACTCATTATGAGCTCAACATGTCACTTGTGGGAATTGAACTCGAGTAGGGAGGATAATAATCATTCCTCCCAACCACCCGAGCTAATCCAATTGACATTCACCAAATAGAGCTTATTTGAACAATGGTATCAAATGATTTAATTTTGAGTTGTTATACCCGTCGATGGGAGATGTATATTGCATTCAATTTGACATTGACACGTTATTAGTTCTCGTTCACCCACTTCAACGTTTGCATTTAAACCAAAGTTTGAAAAAAAAATTATATTCCAAATTATTTATAACTGATTTTTCCTAAACTGCCATTGAATGATTTATTTGATCTCTTATTCTATGGCTGTCGGCATAATCCTTGGTAACATCATCTTGCATTAAACTATCTTTTAATTCCTCTTGCCAATTGTTTCATGGATGAATTAAACCATTGCTTGTGCTCCTCTTCTTACTTCCGTTGTGCGTGTACACATAAGGCAATTTGCATGGACAATGTTGTTGACACATGACCTTTGCACTAACACATGGCCTTACACTATCCACATCCTTCATAGTGTTGGACTCCATCCTAATCCTTCACAATGAAAATAATTGTCATCCTCATTTTCATGTAGCTTGTTGCATTCAATTTCAATAATGTCTGAACCAATACTTCGATTGCTAGCACAAGACAGACGATCGATGCTCATTGAGAGAGACTAGAAGCTTTTAGTTGTTATAGTAGCATGCATGTAAAATATATGGTTAATAAATAATGCTTAAACAAGTGTAGTAGGACACTACTTACAAATGCAAGATCCTATTTAGTCGATGAAGGACACATGAGATTCTATGATGCTTTCTGATGCTCAATTGGCTAATCTTCACCATGACCCTTGAAATTTTTTGGAAGAAAAGATCTAGTTCTATATATTGTTTCAGTTCCATTTTCACTAAAGCTCCTCTGCATCCATCATTGGTCAAGGAAGCTAGCCAGGGTTTGACCAACAAGTATACTCGGGAAATCAAACATAGGTAGGCCCAAAAATCTATGATATCACTAAAGAATTTCTTGAAAACACAAGAATTTATCTTCGGTCATGGTTCAAACCGGTAACACTCTTGTTCAAGATGGAAATCATAAATACACATCGGTTGATCACTAACCTTGCTTCCCCTATTATTATTAAAGTGAGCGTGATTTCTAATTCTAAACCAACTAATTCCCTTGCAAATGAGCTTCTAATATCAAACCTTTTTCTCTTCAATCTTACTTTAATAATAATGGTGTTTACCCTTCCCATCTCTTGTTACCTCTTATAATGTTTTTTTTCTTCTGGCATGAAGACCGAAAGGTCACCTCCCTTTCCCTAACCTAGTTCAAGTTCATCACTGTAGCAACCTAGCCAGTGACATCAATGAGGTAGAGCTATGAACACGCTTGATCTCATAATTGTCTAATGTGCATTATTTCGCCTCATTCTTTCCTTTTTCTATTTGAAGTTGTCTCCTCTTTATATTGAACTTACAAGTGGGTCTTATCTATGCTTTCTCCCCCACATTGCAAGGAACCTTCGAAATTCAACGCCAATATTTGACTGGTATGATTCTTATTTCTTGCTAGAATTGCTATGTTTCTAGTTATTTGAAGATTATATCGACATCAAACACATTCTTAATACCATTTGGGCTAGCTAAATAGACATACTTTTCTATATACCTAGTTTTTCTACACAAGTCTTCCTGCGCTAAAAAATCACAAAAAAGACAAACCATAACAACATCAACGATAGAGACTAATTTAATTGGAGGTATAAAAGCTAGAGATCATCACTGACATTGACGATATATAGATGCCAACGAGGAGTTGGTTGTCTAATATTGTGGAGGAGGCTAGAGTTATAATCAATTTCATCTTCTTCCATGAAAACTGAGATTCTCCTTTGATAATGTCCTCAAAAATCATATTCAGGTTTGAGATGGTCTTATGTTTGAAGCTAGATATATTGTAGATGACTTGAAAGATATTTTTGTCAGCTCTCTCATGTTTGCCTTCCTCCTTGCCTATGTTTGAGAAAACATTGTTCAAACTTTCTTCTAGTTTGATTTCCAATTTGCCTGATCACAACTTCTACATAGCATGTCTACTGTTGTTCATTTCTTTCTAGGGTAGATAAAATTCCTTCATTATAAAAACTATGTTCTTATCCCTCAACATTACTTGGTTGAGGATCTCTACCCCCACCTTTAGCTAGACCTAAATTTCTCATGAACTAGATATTATTTTCGGGATTAACTGCGTAGTGTAAGTCATTAATCTATGACCCAGTTACACTACGCAGTTAATCCCGAAAATAATATCTAATATCTTGCACTGCGGAAACCCCTATATTCTCATGAACTATTGCAACCATTCTTGAGTATCAAAGTGGGTTAGATCTATTTCTTTGAGATGAAACTAAGATCAAAGACAACATCAATGAGGAGCTCTATACATGTGTCGAAAGATAGTGATGGAAAGGAGCTACATGCCACACTTGTCAACATAGTAGATCTGTTGATAGGGTTGTTTTTATTACAATGCATTCATGCACATTTATTTGACAAGTCGATTGGTGCCCATGCACACCACACTTTAATTACCACTTCCACATGTTGGGTAGCTATGCCAAAGTGTTGTTATCATGTAACTTCACACATAATGTTTCAATTATCACTTCCATGTTTTGGCTAGCTTTAGTAGGGCAATGCTATCATGTAACTTAGCTTCATTCACAATGGCATGTTATCTTCCACATGTTTGCTTACAAATTTGTTTGCTAGGGTTATAGGGATGGCTTATAAAATGCAATTTTGGAATAATGAAGAATTTGTAATTATTTACCGTCCTTTATGTCTTCAAGCCATTTTAATTATGATGTTGTAAATTTGCAAGCTTGACTAATGTTCCTCAAACCACAATCTATTCCAACTCTTGAATTGGGTTATTATATTTGCAATTGGATTGGACTAATGTTTCTCAAACCATATGTTGTTTCTACTATTGAACCAGGTTATTATATTTTCAATCCAATTTGCAGTGCCTATATAACACATTCATAAAATCTTCATGTGTTTAAAGCCCTTGCACACCTTTCAAACCACATAATATTTGTAGGCTTGTTAACTCTACTTCAACATGTATTTTCTACCAGATAGCCTTGTTTTTAATCTTGCTTTACAATAGATGTTTCAAAATGTGCTAGTCTAAGTTTTAGTATGACTACACTCTTCTAAATATCTTATGCTCGAGATTAATCTGGTGTAATAAAACTTATTTAAGCAATAAATCATATTATTTAATTGTTTCAAAATGTGTCATTCTAAGTTTTAATATGCCTAAACTCTTCTAAATATCTTATGCCCAAGATTAGTTTAGTCCAATACAACTTATTTGAGCAATAAATCATGTTATTTACTTGGATATGTGGGAAGAAACTAGAATAATGAAGTCAAAATATCACATTTAGACAAGGACACAAAAAATGGGTATATATCTTACACTTAGATTTGTAGTAGTTATTTTGTTGACATTAAGTGTTTTAGTTAGCAACAATGTTACAAGGAAAATCTCTCTATGACATGGGGTAAACCACAACAGACGAAGTGACATGCAAAAATAAACTCTAATCCCAAATATTCTATATAAATGAAATGCTAACAAGACAAGGCCAAGAGCCTACCTCATCCAGGCGTTTGATGAAGACCACCATTGAGCACACAACTCAAAGATTTATACCTGCAAATTGTCCTCAACAACCGAGATATGCAAGCATATGGTGACGATATATAGTGTTAGCATATAGATTAGCATAATCCATCAACATTCATGACAAATATGCCCATGGAATAATAATTCCAATATTTGTAAGATATCATTTGGATGAGAAAAGAGTATTTCTATTAAAATAATAAACATAAGTATATATGTGACAAACTTCTGTACCGACACATATCAAAACCGAGAAACTAAGTCCCTCTGACTGGGCCTCCACCACTTCAATCCTCCACCAAAGGCAAGCTCATATAAAGGAGACAATGAGGTTCTCCATCACAAAGAAGGAAGAGCTTGGGGGCTGAACACGGAGTTCAAATTTCAAGGATAAAGGGATGCAGACTCAATATGAAGTGGAATTTCTCTAGAGTGTCTTTGCTCTCAAAGTTGAATAATCTTCTCCTTTCAAGGTTTGGATATGGCTCAATTTATAACCTTCAAATGGAATTGAAGGACCGAGTCAAAGCGTTTCTTGTATATGGAAGGTCAAGGATCATGGATCTTGTGAAATGGCATGGAAACCCAACATAATTTTTATTTTTGAGCACCAAACCCAATGTACGTGGGTTGTAGTGGAGAAACTTGCGTATATGCTTGTTGTATAAATGATAGAGTGCGTATATGTGAAAAAATATGCTTTTTTTTTGCTCTGGAAGGTACAAAAGGGGACTTCAGGTTTGCATAGGGAAATTGAAATGACATCCAAGCAAGTTGCATGGGGTGAGGCAAAGTTTGTTGTAACAGATGGCCCCTAATGTGTGAGGTCATAGGAGTATATGCGATGGCCGAAATACTTTATAATTCCTAGAAGTGGAGTAACGAAGACTCAACTTGAAGTGCTAGTTACTCATGAGAATATTACAATCCATAATGACTTTGTAGACATGGCTGCCAATCTTAATAACACTGCAGATCCATGTGGAAATATATCAAATAGTTGTTCATGGCCATGAATACAGAGCAAACATATGCCATAGTCTGTCATATTCATGAACAAGGCACATCAGAATCTAGTCTCAAAATCAATATGAAGATATCTGTATATAATGAAGTACGATCCGATCTCCCATAATCACTGAAGTCATATAGGTACTGGTCCAATGAAAGACAACAAAAGATTAGGAAAGTTGCTATTGTAAGCTGGAGGCCTTCTAAACTATCCACCGAAGGTGAAAATCTATATTATGTGAATAGAGGAGTTAAGGTCGAACACAATGAGACTTCATTTGATTATCGATCATTAAGGTATACTGTTAACAAACACGAGACAAACTACTGATAATGAAAGTAGGTATCAAGGCAACGAGTACATTCTTACAAGTGTGAATAACGATGTTGAGGTCAAACTCTTGAAGAATCCATCGATCAGGAGACATTGATGTATTCCCAACTGTCGATGGTGGGAGAACCTTCCACTGATGACTGCAAGCCTCTAGGTACTCATAGGAATCTAGGCCTCATTTCCAGAATAGATGAGCTGAAGTCGATGGAAGGAGACCCGCTGAAAGGAGAGCATTAGGGTGTCTCTCATCAGTCAACACGAGGTACAAAGCAATAGCTTGATGATTAGGAGGAACTTAGATGAATAAGATGTTCACGAACCAACGACTTTGTGTGTCTCCCACATGCACCAAATGCAAGTAGCACATGAAAGATACCTTTTGAATAGAAGCCAATGAAGAATAATGCCGACAAAGGCGAGGAAGAAACCAATAAGGCTAATGGCATCCAATACACTGAACGAATCCCAATGTGTGAATAGATTTCTTGTCATCGAACATAAGGGAAACCCCCCAATCAGCGACCAATGAGGAAATGTCAATTTTTGGGTTCAAGGTTACCTACCCATAATGAAAGTAAGACTAGGGTGCATGATATGACTACAAATTCATGCGAATTTGAGATACACTGAGAGTGTGGCCGACATGCAAAGTCAAGAGTTCAGAGAAATGGCCAACACAAGATTATAGACATCCTTTGAACAAGAGCATGAGATGTACGGATAACTCATGCAACATAGACTAGATGATAAAAATTTGTGATGTAGGAGACATCAATGAACTCTCCATAATGTCTGGAAGAATAACTAGGTGAAGGAATTAACTCTAAGTAACGAGATCAACTTCCTAAGGTCATACTAAACCCAAACTTTGGATGGCAGTGGACTCAAAATTTTGTGCTTTGATCAAAGGAGACACGACTGCTGTCGATAAGAGATAATATTCTTTTCCCACCCATATTTTTTTGTTTTTTCATAGGAAAATAAATGCTATGATACATGAGAGGAAACGAGTATCACGAGTAAGCAACTAGCTCCAGAAAATGGAACATACCTCTGCTCAATGAAAGGAAGTGCATGCGGGGCATGGATGCTCAAGGGAATGTTTCCTCTTAGGGTACAAGGTTTCAAGCTACAAAGGATATAAAAGAGGCTTTGCTTGGATAGTGATGCAAATGGTTGGGGTAAGAGGCTTTGTTATCTCCTAGCCTAGGGATAATTACAAAGATCAAGTATCGAGGCCCACAGGTCCTATACATAGAGTACCGAGAGCCAGACAACTTGGGAATGGCCCTAGAGGGTCCCTCTTTTCATCAGTGCAGTAAACTTATCACCACCAGCAATATCCATCACACCAGCCTGGTCTTAGAGTAACGACGGGTATTGCTCCATGAGATAATGAGTTCAGGTATCATGGTATGTATCACTCTGATTTTTGAAGATCTTGAATATGTTGTATTGAATCCTTCTTCATTTCATGATGTTTGCTTGGAAATTATGCTCTTTTCCTCGTTTATACCTGGAGGGGTGACAGGGTGCTCTAGTAAGTTGATTTCCCTTTAGGATGGGTTGCTACTGGGTGGATCTGTGAAAGGTCATCGTTCGTTCCCTCCATACTTACCATTTTCCATCTTTATTCCTTTCATCTCCCCTATCCTTGTTTGGGCATTCGAATTGGCTACACTAGGAAGGGTTGTACCTTACCTCGTGGGAAGAAGGGGCGAAAGGCCCAGAGGGTAAAAGTAGTTGGCAAGAGTTAAAATCCAATGTTGAAACCCTCGAGATGCTTCGCCAAGGGATCCCCGAGAAAGTAGTGAAAAGATTCTAAGTAAGAAAAGGGGACCCATAAGATAACATAAACACTCAAGGTATTACTTGATGGATAGGGGGTCTCATCACGAGTGTTATTGGATAAATCGGTGAATGCGGACATAAACTAATCTCCCTAGATCCACCTGGCTATAGAACAAAACAAGACATGACATGACACTTTCCCTAAGTTGCTGTCATTGAATTTACTACCAAAAAAGGAATAGATGACATACCTTTAGCTATCGCTTCCTTATATCTTTGTTGTTCATGCTTCGCTCCAGTGCTCTTGTGAGATCATATCTGCAATGACAAAAACCAACCAAAGTGAAAGCTACGATTATAGATTCAATGAAAACCTAAACATGTGGTCTAGGAGTCATGTAATAAAATACTAATGATTTTATGGGAAATAAACATGTCACCGTATCATATTAAGTAAAAGTAGAAGATACAACCAAATTTCCTTGATGTCACAAGTTCCCTTTCATTGGTCCTTTGTTCCAAAACACACATACACTTGCTCTGAATTTGTATGAAGATGGTCCACAAAATCTTGATGGACAAATGGAGGCCTCGAGCATCAGTTGTAACAGGATCCTTCACACAGTATTCAACCTATTCTTTCAGCAATTCTCTGCTCAATCTTACTTCACCTTTTCCATGAGAAGCCTATTATTATATAGGAGGAGGTGAAGTGGTTAAAAGGATGAGGATGATCCCACCAAATCAGAGAAGCCAGTAGGATCACAACCATATGGATGCCACCTCACATTCTAGAAGATTCTCCTTCTAGAAACTTCATGAACTTCTTCCTTTCCTAAGCTTCAAACGTCGCCACACCCTGCCTATATGGCAGCCCGCGGAAACCCCGCGAGCCAGGCATAGAGTAGCCTACGGAAATCAAGGATTTTCGCACTGTGTACCACTGTCAGCCTGTGACGTCATTCTCAAAACATGCCTTGTAAGGGAAGAACTTAGTCATTTTCCTCATGTAAAAGATTGTTTTGAAACCCTGAACACATGCTTGCAGAGTCATTATTAGTGTGACCAAAATAATGTGTAACAGAATGCCCCCCAAAGTATGAGGCTAGAACTCATGACATTCGAAATACTTTGTAAAATGCGTGTGTGTGTCGGGAACAAAGAGCGCACCAATCAGGAACTTGCAAACAATCAAGCATTTGTATAGTATAATACCATTTATTAGGTAGGCATTCCGATGCTCAGACTACAAATGATTTGAATCATAAATGTCAGTCATGGCCACCAATTATACACTGTGGATCCATGTCATCAAGATGATACATATCCACCAAGAATACACTGTGGATCTATGTGTTAACAAACTTGAAATCAGGACATAGCCATGAGACATAAAAAGTGGATCTATGTGTTAATACAAATTGGAAATACTCCATCACAACTTGGACCAAGGTGATGAGATCCAGGGTCTTCAATCCCATCATGCATAAGTACGAATCTAACAATGCGATTACAGGTGCTGAAGTCGAACATGGAAGAAACCACTTGATTACCGGTCATTGATGAAAACCGTTAACAAGTGCGAGGGAAATCACCATTGATGTCAATGACTCCCAAGGTACCTTAGTACAATCCAATGAATGTAAATAAATGAGATGAAGTCAAACACTCAAGGGAATCTTTCGATCAAGGACCAATGATGTGAATCCATTGTCGAAAGTGAAGAGACCTGCCATTGAGGCATGCATGCTCTAAGGTACTAAAATAATTTCTAAGTCTTGTTCCTAGATGATGAGTTGAAGTCGACAGGAAAATACTCATAACAGGAGGGCCTTGGTGAATCCCCCATCAGTGACACGAAATAAGTAACAGATTTAGGGTAGATCAAAGGATAAAAATTATTCAAAACTGACACAGGGAAGAGTGACATGGTAGGAATTGATAATCACAAATGGTCGACTCAAAAGAGGGGATTGTTTGGACTTCTCTTGAAAATATGAATGACACGGCAATGGTCTTGGCAGCATCGACTCAAAGACAAGACAAGATATGGACTTGCAGAAGGTTAGACGAGAGACAAATGGATTTCCCAACCCGAATTCAAATGATGAAGGGGGGTGTCATGTTCAAGAGCAACTAGTACTACCACTAACAAAGATACAGAGACACATTTCTGTCCCAAATTCCCCCCCACCATTTCTGGTGAGTACCTCTTTATTTTTACACAAGCTTGAGGAGGATAACATATTCTTGTTGATGTAAGATTATCCTTCGGACGAGTCCCTCAGAGTATGTTTAACGAACCCTAAGAAGGAGTGGTTCGGTCCCATGTGGGTCTTTCAATGTTTATTTAAAGAGTCCAAAGATAGAAAACTTGGGTGTTTTTCATGTTTATAGAGTCTAGAAAACCTTTTAAAGAGAACTCTCTCAGTTCCTTTTTCGTAAAGTAATTCGATGAGACCAAAAAAGTGATAAATTATCACCCATCGAATGTTTTCTTCAAATACTTTTACGAGCGTGAAAAGAACAAGGTCGCTCGACAATCTTTTCGTTTTTATGGAGTGTGAAAAGAGCTTAAAGGATACTCCATGGGTTTCTCTTTTCGGGTTTCCATGACGAGTACGAAAAAATGACAAAAGTATACTCGGTTGCATTCTCATCGATTTTAGAGCACGAGAATGAACAAAGACTAAGCTCGGGGTTTTTTCTAAAAAACCCTAAAAAGTACTAGTATATGTAACAAACAGAAAAGTGAATCAAGAAAAATTATCCATACTGCATTGTTTAGGGCCTTATTCTTTCCATCTGCGAGAAACAAAGACTCACATGACCATTAGACCATTAGGTTATGATAAAATGCATTAAAATAATATAAAATATTATAAGAAAAAGCAAAAAGTGAAATAAAAGGGGGTAAAACCTCTTATTGCTATTTCATTTGCATTTCATTCAAAACTTGTCTGGAAACCTTGTTTTTACCTCATATTTCGGTTGTCGATTGCGAGAAGCACATGTGACCATTCAACAAACGGTTTCCGTCAACATAGTAAGCTCGTCATCCTCTTATTTTTCAATGGATTGAAATTCATTTATTTTGGTTTAAAGCTAGTTTTTGGATGAGTTTTTGGGTCGGTAGGCTGACACTGGGGCCGCTGCAGGTGACTAGTATCGGGACCTACGAAAACCAATGATTTCCACAGGCGCCCCATGGTTCACATGAATAAACCCCACATTGTATTAAAAATTCCTCTGCGGCGACCGGAAACCCCAAAAATTATACATGCGTTTGCCCAAAAAAGAATTTCAAAATCAACGATTGAAGATGCTAACTTCCTTTCCTCATCTCCATGCAGGTATTTGATTGCCAAAATGTTGGTGTGGAGAGAATGGGAACACGAGGATGATGACTTCATGGCCTTGAATGATCCAGACACCGTCAATGCCCTTCGATAGTGCGGATTGTTAAATTTGTTTAAAATCCAGGGCATGAGAGCCCAACTGAGGTTACTAGAATACCTGGTCCACATGTGGGTGTCCACGTTCTTTCCTTAGACATCGAAGACATTTACTTCTTGACGGGTTTATCTCATCGTGGAGCACATCTGACCTTAACAGGGGGTCGAGGTGGTGGCCTACCGATGATAAAATACATCTGTTGGTACTGTGAACCCGAGGCCGAGAGACGCAAAGGTAAGGTAGCTATTGGCCCTTGACCAAGTTTAAGACTACTTGGTAATACTTGACCACTTTTGGGGACTGCGATATCTTGCCAAGGAAGGAGCGCAATGCAAAGAAGAAAATAAGGAAGTAAGACCTATTTTGGGGTCCATTTTAGGGTTTTGGGTTGATGTAACGGGAAAGGGATGTCGGCCCGTGGGTTTACCCACGTTTAGGCCCATTTTGTAATCTATAAATAGGCAATGTAGATAGTAATATAAAGGAGGAGATAGTAATGTAGTACATCTATGTGATTTATGAATGGAATCTTAGTGCTAGTAATTGGATTTGTGTGATCAGATGTATCTTAGAGTGCTCTGTGCATGAGATCGAAGAGCTAAGTGCAGGTTTTTATAGTCTGATGTTGGAGAGAAAGGAAGAAGGATCTAGTGAGCTGTGCAAAGTAAGGGTCATTAGAGCTCTGTGCTGTAATTGCTTGACCAAGATAATATAAATAAGACTTTGTGGACATAGCCCTAGGGTGGGGGTGAACCACGGTAACTGTGTGTCTAGTGTTTTGTGCTTCGCTCTTATGTATTTATCTCTTTCTTGGTGAAATGATTGATGTGATTAAGTAGACCTAGTTATGCTCTGTGCTGTTGATGAATGAATGAACATTAAATCTGATATATGAGATGCTTAGTGCTTGATCTGTTGAATCTAACCTATATTTCTGCGGATAAGTACTGAATCATTCTTAGTATAGTATTCACTGTGATTCTCTGTGCCTTATGCGAAGTATATTAATGAATGTATGTTAAGGAATAACTGATGCTAAGTGCGCTGTAAGAAAGATAATCACAGATCTGTGTCCCAACTAAGGTTGCAGACACCTGAGTCTTGCAACCACCCCTAGCTCTACTTGGGTGAGACTTCATTTGCTTCACAGGGGTTGCCAAAAGGGCCAGTAGTTAGGGCTTTGTTGGTGCGCTCTTGAGTGTTGAACCCTGGGTCTGCCCCTGTGCCAACAAATGGTTCTGTTGTCGGGACTGGAACTGTGATTGCTGGGAACTGAAGAAGAAGAAGCTTTGTGTAAAATAATCTCTGTGCGTAGATCTGTTGCTCTAGTGCGTAGTGTTCTGTTTGACCTATGAAGCTTTGTGCCAAGAAAAGGGGTCAGACCTGAAGAAAAGAAGTTAGATCTATGAAGAAAAAGGTAAGATCTATAAGATCTATGCCTTGATAAAGGTAAGAATAGTTAAAAGCCTTAGATCTGGAAGCTTTGTGCTCTTCAAAAGTAAGATAAGTGATTTTTTTTTTTTTTTTTAAAGCATGGATCTAGGTATGTTTGATAGATTCTGTCCTAGCTTCAAAACTAGGGAATTAATAGATGAAAGAAAGCTTGATATGAATAGATCTGATAAGTATAGTGATAGATATGTTATACCTATGCATCGAAAGAATGTCTGGACTAACAAGTGGATGTAGGATCCTAGAAAAAGTTTTTTGCAGGCTAGCCACCATGATCCCGGTGCGCAGTACAAAAGGAGTTGGGGAACATCTAAACGGACGAGAAGATTAACCCTCTGTTATAGTTGCAGACGAATAGGACATCTTGCTAAAGAATGCCCTGGGAGAAGACCTAGTTTCCTCTGTTGTAAGGCTATGGACCATGAAGTATTGGATTTCTCTAGAATGATTGCTAGGCTTGAGAAGCTGAATATGGAACAAGAAAACCCTAAGGGAGATCAAGCGACCAAGATTATAGCATAAACCTAGAAAGAGTCAGAAAAGATATTGCTACAGATGAAAGATACCTTGAATGACCACTGACATGTTAGGCTATCAGAGATATTCAAAGAAAAGGAGCAAATTGAAGCAAGAATAGGGGACTTTGACATTGACTGTACTCTTGATGAAGAAGCGCAAGTGAACATTATGCCAGAAAGAACTTGGGAAGCTATAGTGAAGCCTGCCATGATCCCTTCTCTAGGAGGAACAAGTTTCTTCAGAGGGAAGCTAGTAAACCTCTGTGGAAGGCTCGCCCAGATACCTATGACTGCCAATGGAACTTCGACAGAGGAAGACTTTGAGATTATTAAATTTGTTGAAGACAACGCCTCGTTTACCATGCTCATAGGAAAACTTTGGATTGATAGAGAACAGGTCAGATGAAGAGAAGAAGAGAAAGTTTTGGAATAGAAGAAGCAAGAGTTAAAAGACTTTATGACCAGAAGGATCGCACACTTGATTGAAGAACAAAAGAGCATATCACAAATATTTAATATGAGTACCTCCGATGTCAAAGCTAAGAGAACACTTGAGGATCTGGAGAAGATCGAGTTACCTATTTTTGATACAGAAGAAGTATTATCAAGGAACCTTAAGAAAGATTTTCCACAGCACAAAGTAACTAAGACCACAGAAGATAAACATAAGAATGGTAAAAGCATTACTGAGACGAAAATCACTGGGAAGAAGGCTAGGAAGTTAAGAAAGAAAAGGGCTAATACTGTAAGGTTACAAGAGGTTCTAGAGGACACTTCGCAGCAAGAAGAATTTCAGAATGGGAGCTTCGCCGAGATATCAAAACAACGACATATAATACTTCGCCATGACGAAGCAATATAGCCACTGGAACCGATATACATGTTCAGCCGCTGCTCTGAACAGATCGAAAAATAGTTATGGGTTACCACTAGACTGTTGGATAGCACCAGAACAGATAGAACGAAGTTAATGAAGGCCCCATGTTCGTCGCTGAGATTGCCTACTTAACCTGTCGTGCCATGCACCGAGAATACTTTTTGCTAACTGAGAATCTGAGTGCGAAACCGAAGATTTACTTACCTTGAGATCATTACCTTACTATTCGCTGTCGTCTTTGAATTCCTTTTGCACCCGAGCCAACTGACCCAAGTTTGTATGTCGAACGAGCTTAGCATTGCTGAGAAAATTGTTGAAGAAGTTCTAATTGATTTAATGGCTGAGAGAGTCATGTCAGAATGCAAAATGTCTACAGGTGTACAAGCATCATCCTCGGGCGTACTGCCAGCTTCCCCCTCCACTGCTCGAGCAGGACCATCCCAATCGCCTTCAGAAAGATGATCTAAGCTAGGAAATGACTTCACCACTGTGAAGATGATCCCAAGCATCTTGCCTAAATATATCCCACCACTAAGCGGACCAGTGAATCGAGACTGTGTACCCAGAGACTTCGACTATGCTGTAGTCACTGCGTACCTCCCGAAAGGGGTGCACGTAGTTCATGCTGACCAGGAGAAGCTCACCACGTTGAAATTCAATGATTTTAACCTTGGAGATCGCAAGGTATACAATATGCTAGGCCCGCACAAGTATTTGACTATTAAAAAAAGGAAAGAACCCCAAGATTGTACCGCAACAATGGACCCATAACCTTGTGCAGTCAACCCTCCTCAACGTAATGAAGATTCCACATTTCAGGAGGCATCAGGAAGTAAATGTCTGTGTTCGACTGTTGCTGTCCCGCTACCACAGAGGATACCTATGGTTGGACCGACGCATCACCGTGGATCCGATTCTGATCAATCAGATCAATGGGCTAAGCATGCAGGGCCTTGACCCGTAGAACTTTTACCCTGGAAAGACTGCAGATCATGCTCTCCCTCGACGAATAAAAGACAGATATGGCGATCTGGAGAAAGGCACGTGATGTTACAAGGTATCCTCCATTAAGAATGCAGTAGTACGCTTTGGTTTCCAACTGATCGCAGACAAGTTAGTCTGAAAAAATAGACCTACACAGGTGACCGGATTTGTAGTTGACCTCTCAGGGAAGTGCGCAGAGGGACTACAAATGAATTGGGCTAAATACATTATAAATCAGCTAGAGCTTAACTGTAGACAAATGCAAGACCAAGGGTATGAGTTCCACTTTAGCTGGTTTCTCATATTCATCGCCTTCATCTCATGGGAACTATCCGAGGGAGCCACGTTTTTGGAGATCAAACCCTTCGAACCCCTGGCCGCGAAGTTCTGTATGCTGTGGTACTCCAACGACATGAACAAACAGTGGCAATCTAATGCCATCTTACATGCGTACTACACTCAGTTGAGGAATGACATTCAGTCTACACCACGCATTACACCCAACACTCTTCATAGGTTTCGACCTTTGATGAAATTCAATGCAGATCGTCACTTCACCTACATCACAACATGCACAGAAGAGCACAAACAACAACTCCAGTCATATTACAAGATGGTAAAAGATGACCTGGAGGAGATTACCAAGGAATGGTCGGCAAACCTCCTTGTTGCAGCAGACCCCGCAGAGATGTCCAACGTAGATAGCCCTGAAGCTATGCCGGATACACCAGGACTGCGCAAGACTAAGGAGGATGTGGAAGTTCAATATATCCACAACACATCCATGAAGACTGCTTCACTCTCACCTGTGAAGGGAGGTGATGATGAAGAACTAGGGGGCACAGAAGTTGAATAGAGAAAAGGCGAGGTTACCCCACCCAGGGATGAGGCAGATCCCTCCAAGAAAAGGAAGATTACCCCATCGAGGCCCTCACCCAGAAAGAAAACTAAGGCCACCCAGACCATGCTTAAGACTATGCTTACCTCGGATGATTTTGACTTCTTAATTGCCACGCTGAATGATGTTTCATTAGAGCTCGCGGAAAATCAAGAAGCAAAGCCGGAGGAACTATTCCGCCAGATCACAGGCGAATTCAAAGAAGTGCAATAGGCACTTCAGTCTAGCCAAGCAGTTTCTACAACACCGTTAACAATGGAAATATCAGGAACAGGCAATGAGCCCACACAGTTACGCCAGATCACCGAGAAAGTCGAAGCTCGCCTTTGACGAGCTCAAGAAGACATAGCGAAAGCCACCCAGTATTTGGCGCAAGCACAGAGCGCACATGAAGAGCAACGGAGAAAGGAAGAATAGGAGCAACTTGAATTACAAGCGAAATGGGAGGAGGAAAAAGCCTAGTTACAACAGAGCAAGGACCAGTTGCTAGCATAGCAACTTGAAACACAAGAAAGAGTTCACAAGGCACTGCGCTCTGTGACTATCATAGAAATGAATATGGAAGATCGTCTTCCACATCAGGTGACCCAACTGGAAGCAGTAATCCAACAACTTCAACATCGCATCACGGATCTGGAGCTCCGCACCGTGTCTGAGACACCCCAAGAGATAAGAGATATAAGAGAGGCCACTGCTCGAAGTGCAGTCGACCGATTAAAAACTTTGGCTTCGAAATGTAGGCAGCTAAGTACCAGAAGCGCCCAAACCTATGAAACCCTCGCAGAGAATCTAGAATTGCAGACATTGGAGGCATAGCTCCACGAAGGAAAGAAACATGCAGATGTGATATAAGCGTAGCTTAAGTACATGACCCTAGTCAAAAGAATGAAGAGGTTCACAGAGCAACGCACAACCCAACAACAAGTACACATGCTGCAAAGTAAAGTAATGGACGTCTCTCAACGACTGCAACCACTCCAAGAGAAGGCATGCCAACTGTTCGCCGAACTTGAAAGCCAGGGAGCTGAACTTGAACACGGTGTCATCACTGCAGAACAATGCCTCGAAGGACCGCTCATTGACACAGTAATCCAGGAATTTACTGAACAAGAGGTTGTCGCACTGCAGTAGGTCGAAGCCACTCGAGTCAAGATCGAGGCGTTCGAAGCGAAATTGGTCAGATCTGAGTGACTCGGGACGAGTCACATGTGAGTGTTGGGGGCATGTTGGCCCTTAACCAAGTTTAAGAGTACTTGGTCATACTTGACCACTTTTGGGGACTGCGACAACTTTCCAAGGAAGGAGCGCAACGCGAAGCAAAAAATAAGGAAGCAAGACCTATTTTGGGGTCCATTTTAGGGTTTTGGGTTGATGTAACGGGAAAGGGATGTTGGCCCGTGGGTTTACCCACATTTAGGCCCATTTTGTAATCTATAAATAGGCAATGTAGATAGTAAGATAAAGGAGGAGATAATAATGTAGTACATCTATGTGATGTATGAATGAAATCTTAGGGTTAGTAATTAGATCTGTGTGATCGGATGTATCTTAGAGTGCTCTATGCATGAGATCAGAGATCTAAGTGCAGGTTGTTATAATCTGATGTTGAAGAGCAAGGAAGAAGGATCTAGTGCGCTGTGCAGATCTTTTGTCCCGTGCAAAGTAAGGGTCATTAGAGATCTGTGATGTAACTGCTTGACCAAGATAATATAAAGAAGACTTTGTGGACGTATCCCCAGGGTGGGGGTGAACCATGGTAACTGTGTGTATAGTGTTTTGTGCTTCGCTCTTATGTGTTTATCTCTTTCTTGGCTAAGTGCTTGATGTGATTAAGTAGACCTAGTTATGCTCTGTGCTGTTGATGAATGAATGAACATTAGATCTGATATATGAGATGCTTAGTGTTTGATCTGTTGAATCTAACCTATATTTCTGCGGATAAGTACTGAATCATTCTTAGTATAGTATTCGCTGTGATTCTCTGTGCCTTCTGCGAAGTATATTAATGAATGTATGCTAAGGAATAACTGATGCTAAGTGTGCTATAAGAAAGATAATCATAGATATGTGTCCCAGCTAAGGTTGCAGACACCTGAGTCTTGCAACCACCCCTACCTCTACCTCGGGTGAGACTTCATCTGCTTCGCAGGTGTTGCTGAAAGGGCCAGTAGTTAGGGATTTGTTGGTGCGTTCTTGAGCATTGAATCCCGGGTCTGCCCCTGTTCCAACAGTAGCCATCAGAGGTGTTCGAGATTTAATTCTCCGGACCATCCTTTTTACCATTGCGCGTATGGAGGGAAGTGCATCTCCGCACATGGTCCTCCAAAGTTATTTTCAGTATACCGTGGAATGCATAGAACCTCGTGTGTTCAACTGGTGCGATGGTCTTCTTCACAATATGAAGACACAGTTAACCAAACGAAAGAATGGGGACCTGAAGAAATTCGGGTAGGGATCCATTTTGGTGACTTTCTTTTTGGAAAGAGTCCCTCATTTATGCCTACAGGTAGAGTGGGGTATACCAACACCACGAGATCCGCGGATGAAGCGGTGGTGCGATCTCATGGCCCAACATGTAGCGAGCCCCATTATGAAATACAACGATGCATTCTTTGACTAGTTGAGGCCGCAGATATTGATGATAGATGATTACGGATATGCCGACCTTGAATTTCGCAATGACCCCGATTTGGTTCTACCTGAGGGTTTTCAGTGGGGGGATCTAGGTAAGAAAAACATTTTGTTTTTATGGAGTTTTTGTGAATTTTTAGAATATAAGATGATTTTATATATATGCTCTCTATCCAATGACTAATAATTTTTTTTGACCATGCAGATGTAGGACCACACCGGCCTTCGGGTACATCCCCCATTTAGAGATGAGGGGAAGCAGTTGTAGTAGCAGGATGGGATGCTGACAACTATGAGGCAGTCAAACATAATCTAGAGGGTTTGACAACTGACATCCCGGACATCCCGATCAACGATATCTCGAGGCATTATCAGCGTCACACCGTAGGCGTGTCTGGTTCACTCAGCCAACTACTTCTTAGGGTAGCACGGGTAGTAGTATGCTACCATGAGCATCATCCATGATGCTATTTTGTAGAAGCCATGGGCTTCATATTTTGATATTTTGGTCTTTGGACAGAAAACACCTTTTTGTAAAACATTTTTATCGTTATATATATACATGAGGCTTCTACCGGCTTACTTTGCTTTATATACAACATGTGATGTGTGATTGAATTCATAAATGTCTCAAATGTCTGTCTAACACATAATTAGCTAATGCATCGGTTAACGCATTTAGACATCTAGGAATGTGTTGATACTCAATATAAACAAAATAATGTTCCAAGAGGCGAATTCGCAAATATACCCGTAATAATGTAGGACTTCAGATAGCATAGACGTTACTTAGCTGTAGTACTAATAACTGTGAATCAAGTCGTACAACCAGGTGAAGGATTCCAAATGAAATAGCGTTGGTCAAGAATTTAATGACTGTGCTATATTTCACGATATTTTTAGTTGCACGACCGAGGCAAACATCGTGTAGACTGATTAATTCATTCGTAGGTGCATAGATTGCCCAAGCAGCGGATGCTAAATTTTGAATACTACGACTAGCACCATCGGTGAAGCCAATGTGGGGTAGCGAAGACACCGACATTTGGAAACCAAGCACAATGCAAAGTAAGAAGCTAGGGGTTGAAACCAAATAATGAAAAACACAAGAGTAGCACACAAAAGTATGATACAGTAAAAATACAAGCACTCATGCAAAGATAACCTAGGCATAGTACTTCTTCAAGTAAATCCCATTTCTAGGTTCACTCAAAGGAATACCATCATAATCGATTAACTCATAGGCTCCCTTCTCCAACACTCGTTTGACAATATAAGGGCCACGCCACATAGCCTCAAATTTTCCGGCCCCTAGTAAATCATGATCTTGTTCATTGAGAAGAACTAGATCACCTTCGGAGAAAACACGTGGCTTGACATGCTTGTCGTATTGGGCTTTCACGCATTTCTTCTGGGTTTCAATAACTAGGGTGGCATCATGATGGGTTTCTTCTAATCGCATAAGATACAATAGACGTTCCTCCTCGGTAGAGGTGTTTGGGAGAAGTTCAATGGCTAGCTTCAACGATGGTATCTCACATTCAATCGACAGAACAAATTTGATACCATACACCAGTTGAAAAGGCGTAAATACTGTGGCAGACTTCACAGATGTCCAATAGGCCCACAATGTTGAAAACAACATCGTGTGCCAACTTGTCTTGTGGATTCATATTATCCGTCGAAGCATAGTGATGAGAATTTTGTTTATCGCTTCAACTTGGCCACTGGCCTGTGGATAGTAGGGGGTTGAGTTTTCATGTCGAATACCCAACTTTTCGTTAAGCTCCGACATCATGAAATTTCGAAAATGACTACCATGGTCGGTGACGATAGCTTGTGCGATTCCGAATCGTGTGATGATATGATTGAATATGAATAGGGCTGCAGTTTTTCTGGTATTATCGAATGTAGGCATCGCCTCGGCCCATTTCGTGAAATAATCCATGGCTACAATGATGTATCCATGCCCCTTGGCCGAGTGAGGGTTACATGTCATGAAATCAATGCCCCATTTCACAAAAGGTCCAACAGAAACTACAGGGTGTAAAGGAGCATGATGTGATCTTATTTTGTTGTTGTATGTTTGGCAAGCATGGCATTTTTGGACTACAATGATAAAGTCTTTGAATAAACAAGGCCAAAAATACCTGGCTCGTAAGATATTTTGGGCTGTAGCATACCCAGACATGTGACCACCACATGCTCCATAATGGCAGTCATTCAAATCTTTCTCAACCTCATCATAGGTGAGACATCGTTGAAAAACAGAGTCAACCCCACGACAATAAAGAGTATCATCGAGGATAATATACGGACGAGATTGGTAATGTATATGACGATGGTCAGCGCTAGACAAATCAGGCTAAAAAGTATGAGTCTGGAGATATATAATGATATCTCCATACCAAAGGTCATCGGAACTGATCAGACAAAGGGATTCATCAGGTAAAGAATCCTCTGCTACATTTTCCGTTTCAGTACAGGGAAGGTCACATATCAGTTTGACAAACACCAAATATTTCTTAGACTTAACATGTTCAAACTCTAAGTCAAACTCCTGGAGAATCACTATCCATTTGGAGTATTTTCCCCCTAGCAATTGGCGTGTAAGAATATGCTACATGGGGTTGCAATCAGAAATGAAAGTGGTCTTTCATGATAGGATATAGTGATGGAAACGTTGGACAACTTGAATAGCTACCAAGGCCAGTTTCTCAACATGTAAGTATTTGTCTTTGGTAGTCGTGAGACTCCGACTCAAATAATAAATGACATGTGAATCATGTGAATCATCTTTGTGGACTAGAACCATGGCAATGGTAGAGTCCGAAGCAGTAAGATAAAGGAAATAATCTCGACCATAATTGGGTGGGAAAAGTAGTGGGGTACGGGTTAAAGTCCGTTTCAAAGCTTCAAAATCTTTATTGGCAGTGGCATCCCATACGAACTCAAAACCTTTCTGCAACAGTCGAGTAATTCCGAGCATTAATTGAGCGTAGTTTGGGATGAAACGACATAAAAAGTTTGCCTTCCCTTGCAAACTTTGAAGCTAGTGGAGTGAGGAAGGAGGAGGGAGATTGAGGATCGTCTTGACCTTCAAAGGATCTACCTTAATCCCTTGACGTGATACAATAAATCCTAGAAGTCGACTAGACTCCACATAGAAAACACATTTGTGCGGGTTTAAGCGTATATGATAGAACCGACAACGAAGGAAAATGGCTTGGAGGTGTGCTAAATGGTCATTACGACGCATGGAATGCGCCGGCAGGTCATCTAGAGATGGTTGTACAATGTGTTTTATATCATGAAAGGCGTAAGACATAGCACATTGAAAAGTCGCACTGGCGTTCTTTAAACTAAAGGGTAGTTTCCGGTAGGAAAATGAGCCCCAAGGACAAATAAAAGTGGTTTTGTGTTGATCCACGAGCAAGATGTTGATGTGATTATATTCGAAGAAACCATCCATTAGAGAGAAGATCTCACTCCCAGTGAAATCATCGACGATCTGGTCAACGAAGGGGGTGGGAAAGTTGTCCTTAGGACAAGCTTTATTGATATCCCTATAATCAACACAGACACAAATCGTACCTTGTTTCTTGTTAACTAGGACTAGATTGGATACCCAATTAGTTAAAGCCATGGGATAAATAAAGCCAGCTTTAAGAAGTTTTTCGACCTTAATCTTGATAGAAACTTCTTTACAGGGGTGGACTAGTCGAAGTCTCTGCTGGACGGGTTTAGCGCCCGGGTACGTCTTAATTTTCGTGTACAACAATATTGGGGTCAATACCTAGCATCTCTTCATAGGTCCAAGTGAAGATGTCACAAAACTCTTGAAAAATGGACTTATATGTGACAACCTCATCGGTGGAACACGAAGCTCCGATGTGAACATTTTCGACAACTCCAGGTTTAATGGATATGTCGAGGGGGATGGTGGGTGAAATATTACTCAAGTTCCCTTCATATAACACATCGTGTGTAGATTCGGGAACAGAAGAAACGACAACAACAATCGACATAGTCGAGATCTGTTGGTAACTCTCGATGGTGTGTTGTTCTAGGAAGAGAATGGAACGATGATGTGCATCATCCCAAGGGGTGTACTCCATAGACATAACTGACATAATCATCTCGTCCGTAGGAAAAATAACGTGGAAAGGATCAGGAGATGAATCACCAAGAGAGGGAGTAGAAGGGGTTTCCGATTGAATGGCTTGATAGGTAGATTCAACTAGACTTAAAGGCATTTGGTCGCCATAGCAAAGATAATCACCAAGTTTGGGTATTATCCACGAGTCAGAAGACACGGGGGTTTCGTTAATGGAGGTGGAAATCATGTTGATCGAGGCAACCAAAGGAGGTCGAACATCGGGTGGTGGGATCGGGAATGTACCCATCAAAGTCAAATCTTTTAGTAGACCCACACTAACATTCTCATACCGAGGAGGTGTCTTCGCAATAAAGGGTACGTTGCTAGTACGAGAATCATAGTTGAAAAAATCCAGCTGATCTACAGTAATGAATTTCCCCTTGTGCGAAAAACGTACAACACAAAAAAGGGTAGACACAACTGCGCACATAGAATCAATCCAGCTACGACCAAGTAATAGGTTATAATCGAGAGGTGCATCAAAGACCTCAACTTCAATAGTGTCTGATTTTCCTTCCAACGTAATAGACAACGAGGGAAGTACACTGTAGGGCTTAAATCCAGAGCCATTGAAGGCCTTAAGTGTGTTATGTGATTCAGTAAGGCGAGGAGAGATGATGGCCTTCCAACAGGCAGCATACATTACACATGTCGAGTTACCCTCGTCAATAATGGTTTTGCAAATGTTCTTGTCTGCGACAACAACCTGTGTTTGAAATGCTAATTGAGGGGGTAGCCTTGGAATGTGATCTTCCAGGTAAAAAATTATCAAATTCATATCTGTAGGATCAATTCCACCAATAGCCTTTAACAGTGCCTTTCATTGAGTGGGACAACTTTGAAGGACTTCGAGAGCCGACATCACGGAAGGTGCTTATTCCAGATCCTCTACAATACTGTAGTTCTGAGCAGCACGTGCATGAGGATTGAAGGCAGACTTTCGAACAACACCCTTTGGGGGAGGGAGAAGAGATGTATCGAGACTCGGTCATTCGAGATGAAGAGATGTATCGAGACTCGGTCATTCGAGATGAAGAGGACCATTGGGAGGTGAAGTTGAGGGAGGCTGTTGAACCAACGAAGGTGGTATATCATCAACTTTTTCCTTTGAGGAAGAGTATTATTTGGCCCGAGTGGTAAGTGTAACGTCATTCTTTTTGGAATCACCAGTACACATAAGGACATAGGAAGTAGTGGAGGGAGAGGGTTGGTCGTGAATGAGAAATTGTGCCTGCTGTTGATAAGGGAAAGGTTGGGACAAAATGACAGGAGTGGGAGGTTTCGTGGTCCCTTGGAGGAACTTCGTAACCTCGGCCCGTCTTGGACAATCTTTCGTGTAGTGATCATCACCATAGATAAGGCAAGGGTATCAGGGTTTGCGCTTATCCTTATCATCAGTAGGTTGTTTTTTGGCTTTCTCAGATTTTGGGTTATTTTTATCCTCCTTATTCTTACCCTTCCCTTTTTTAGATTTATTCTTTCCAGCAGGGGTAGATTGAACGGAGTTCAGCTCCGAGGTTTCGCCGATGGAAGGAGTAGGAGTCAGAGCATTCTGAACATTAGAAGCATTAGACTTGGGGTTGGTGGGAGGGGCTTGTGTAGATTGAGGTTGAGCATGGAAAGTGCTAATCACACCATCAAACACATGAGAAGCAACATGGGTAGTTGAGGTAGCGGTGGTAGAAGGGAAAAATGCATCAGGGATTAAGTCGTAAAGAGTGCCCATTTGTGAATAAAAGAGATCAAGGTACCAAGCACAACTGATCGCCTATTCTTTTGTGACAACTCCACCCATGGAAATGTCATGAGAGATTTTATTCACGAATGATTTCATGAACCACTCTGCCAATAACCAATCCAGAAGATCGAGTTTGATCAAACGTCATCTATCTCCACTCATGAATGTGATTGGAGATGTGAGTGGCCTTATTTTTCTTGAAGGAACTCAAAATCTCGGTTCTTGTTTCATAATGGATCGACAACTGGTAGTGTGTAAGGAAATCCATGGCTAGGGTATTAAATTTGGTGAAGAAGCCTCGTGGTAATTCTATATACCACTTTGCAGACGAACCTGTAAGAGATCGTTGGAAGATTCGTAACCGAATGGAATAATCCATCAAAGAGTTAGATGAACACCAAAGGTGGAAAGTCATAACATGGTTGTTTGGATCCTCTCCCGATTTACCATCAAATTTTGGAATGTCAGACGATAGCTTGGATGGTATAACTGGCCAATGGGGAGAATGTAGGATAGGGTCATTCAAGATTTGAGACAAGTCAGGTAGATCCAAAGTGGCTAAAAAGGGTAACTGTCTATTCACTTGAGGGTACCGGTGACTTTGGGGAGGGAGTCCCTTCGGTATACTAGTAGGACCATAAGCAATCTGTATGTGAGACGAAGGTCCTAGGAGATTCAAACGTGTGTGTAGAGGCATGTATCCCATAGGGTTGTACTGATTAGGGACGTTCCCTTGGAAAGGAACACTAGATTGAACATTCAAACCCCAAATGGGATTGGAAGAACCAAGATATGACTGGCCCGAACTAGGGGGTATAAAAGAGCTAGCTTGAGGTTATTTCCCCCCAGATGATTGTGGATTTCCCTAGATGAGAAGGTTCCAATAATGGGCTAGTGATCTGAGGATGTTCTGTCCATATTGTGGATTATATCCTCCAAGCGGGGGTTTTCCTCCAAGTGAGGATGGTGTCCCGATTTGGGTTTGACCTCCAAATTGAGTTTTCCCCCCAGGATTGTATTGCCCCCCAACGAGAACCTGATAACTAGAAGTGAATGACGGAGTAGAGCCTCCAAAGGGAGTGGAGCCACTTGGGCCAAATCCTCACATAAAAGGAGGATAAGACCCTCCGAAGAGGAACTGGGATGGTGTCAGAATGGAATCGGAAGCATCATTATACCCAGGTGAAGTAAAAACTCCAGAAGCTTCGGATGGAACTTGGGTAAGAATATGGATATAAGCATTCAAAGCGTTATACCCAAGAGGAAGTGACGTAATGTGTCTAGACGAAAGTGGTGTGCCAATAGGAGCTTGGCTAGCCACCGTATTCCCAGTGGGAATAATCATAGTGTGTGGGACCATTGTGGAATGGGCCATCTGAAGAGGAATGGTCGATATAGGACCAACTGACTGTGTCTCTGAACCAGCGAAGAAATAACAAGTTGTACTATTAAAGTGATATAAAGGTATCGTATAGGTAGCAGATGTCTCGGGTAGTTAAGAAACGATAGGTATATCAACACCTGCCCTTGAGTCGTGAAGCCCCCGTGCAACAGTCGGGGTTCAAAATATGTCAGTGGTCCAAAAGGGATTCCCATTTTCAGGGCTGGTAAGAGGTTCAATTGGTATTCCAGAAGTGTCAACAACAAGTTCTATGGATGAGTTCAGACAGAGAATATGTCTCTCGTATCCAGAAGGTATGTGGAAAGCATCTAGAGAATCATAAACGATTCATAGGCTTTCTAAAGAGTCAATTATTTCCCCTTGTGAAGGTATGTTGTCCTGGACCTCACTCTATTGAGGAGAGCCCTCCAGTGGTTTAGGAAGCAAGGGTTGGGAAACTTCTGGATCTTCCGGAGGTAGTCCTTGCATCCTACGTGAACGACGTGGAGGGTCAATGTTGGCTGAACCAAATATTTTACAGAAAAAATCTATGGCAAATTATGAAAACAAACATCACTCGATAATAGAATCTAGGAATCAAACCAAGTAAACAAAACTCTCTTATCCTGAAGTCACTAGTTGGTGATGAAATCCAACGTCACAAAGTCAAGGCAAGAAGGGGCTAAGACAAAGTGGGTGGAAAAGTTACGTTGATGACCTGCTTAACTGACTTACACCTTGGTGCAAGCTCCCACACATAATCGTGGGTATACCCTCCAAGGAGCCCGAGTGAGTCTGGCCAACGTCAATTCTAGGTATCGTGAAGACTTTCCCCTCCACAACCACCTCGTGTAAGACCCTAAAAATATAGGCAACTAAGGCTACCAAAAACAATAGTGATGCCTGGAGAAACAATCGACAGTCTGATCCACGCGCAAAGGCAGGGTATCTAGCCTGAAATCAACTTGAGAGGCTTCCACTCATCATTGTGGGTATACCTTCAAGTGACCCCCATAATACATGCAATCTCTACACCGAGATCAACACATTAGGGTGAGTAACGCTGCCAATCTCAATGCGACCTCAGGTTTGACCCTTGTGTGAGAAGGGTTTCCTAGGACAAAATGTTGCAAATGGAATTGAACACTCCCTATCACAAGATGCTATTGTGTGTTTCGTTCTTTGGAGAGTGTGTCTCACAACCTATTCCAAAGCTCTAGCCTAGCTAATGTTGGTGCAAAAGAGCCCTAGAAAATAAAAGTTACTAGTTGAGTTTTAGATTTCGCAATGTTTTTAGAGGCTGTTGTTACTCAAGAGGGAGATGGGAATGAAACCAATGTTGTGTAAGACCTTGACCCAATAATATGCAAATAGAAATGAATGATGCAAATTTTCATTCGATGAACTCTATCTACAACAGGGAGAAGGTATTTCTAGAATGATGTAGGCTACGAAATATACTTTCTTTTTCTTAAATGAACACAATTGCAAACAACCATAAACAATGGAGTTCCTCAATGTTCTCTTCTTTCGAATGCAATAAACTTTCCTATGTATGATTACTCAAAAGAATGAATGACTTCAGATTCTTCCTTTCTAATACCAGACCGGGGGCACGACAAAGAAAGGACAAGTAATCCCAGAAAATCTATACACTCAACAAGCACCCAAATCGAACTTTCAATGAAGATAAAAGTAAAAAATGACAAGAAAGTATTTCTTCAAATGCAAATGAAGAAATGACTTTCCCAAATCATCAAGCAATCCAAGACATGTAATCAATCCAAAACTTCAAATCCAATCAAAGAATTTTAATCGAACAAGAACTCAGACACAAGTTCAGAGATTATACCCTTGTCGATAAAAATAAAAAACAAAAACTGGAAAAATACTAAATGAGAGGTGTTCGATCTCTGAAACCAATCAACAACAAGTTAAACTTTCAGAAAACAGTCAAGGAATGGCATTAAAAGTCCCTCCCATCTAATTAGAACAAAACTTGACATCAACAGAGGCTAAAACCCAACTCAAAAAAAATTTCACAGGCGCCGCCGCAACCTAATAGAACATTACAGTGCGGAAATCGAGAGTTTCCGCAGGCCAAAAACATATAGGGTTTGGAAAATTAACACTGAAGCAAACAGCCAGGGCGCGAAAATTGAAGGTTTCCACAGGCTATGTATAAAGTACAATGCGGAAGTGTCTGTAAATCAATAAATTTTGAGAAGAGGGTAAATGATGTAAGTGAACTTTTAAATCCAAAGAACCTGAATGGATCTCCCACAGACTCTGAGACTAATTTCAAATAAAAATAATAGGTTAAAAGAAAATGGCCAACAAAAACCACAAGCAAGTCGTATCCCCAGTGGAGTCACCAATTTTGTTATTGGATAAATCGGTGAATACGGAGATAAAATAATCTCCCTAGATCCACCCAGATCTAGAACAAAACAAGACAGGATATGACGCTTTCCCTAAGTTGCTATCATTGAATTTACTATTAAAGAAGGAATAGATGACATACCTTTAGCTATCGCTTCCTTATATCTTTGTTATTCTTGCTTCACTCCGGGGCTCTTGTGAGATCAGATCTGCAATGACCCAAACCAACCAAAGTGAAAGAAACGATTATAGATTCAATGAAAACCTAAACATGTGATCAAGGAGTCACGTAAGAAAATACTAATGATTTTATGGGAAAGAAACATGTCACCGTATCATATTAAGTAAAAGTGGAAGATACAACGAAATTGCCTTGATGTCACAAGTTCCCTTTCATTGGTCCTTTTTTCCAACACACACATACACTTGCTCCGAATTTGTATGAAGATGGTCCACAAAAGCTTGATGGACAAATGGAGGCCTCAAGCATCAGTTGTAATAAGATCCTTCACACAGTCTTCAACCAATTATTTCAACAATTCTCTGCTCAATCTTACTTCACCTTTTCCATGAGAAACCTATTATTATATAGGAGGAGGTGAAGTGGTTAAAAGAATGAGGATGATCCCACCAAATCAGAGAAGCTAGTAGGATCACAACCATAAAGACGCCACCTGACATTCTAGAAGATTATCCTTCTAGAAAATTTGTGAACTTCTTCCTTTCCTAAGCTTCAAACGTCGCCGCACCCTGCCTATATAGCAGCCTGCAGAAACCGCGCGAGCCAGGCATAGAGCAACCTACAGAAATAAAGGATTTCTGCACTGTGTACCACTGTCAGCCTGCGACGTCATTCTAAAACTTGCCTTGTAAGGGAAGAACTCAGTCATTTTCCTCATGTAAAATATTGTTTTGAGAGTCTGAACACATGCTTGTAGAGTCATCATCAGTGTGACCAAAATAATGTGTAACAAGTCGACCTATTATGACCATGGGCATGTACAGGTAGGACACTACCATTTATCTGGTCACCAATCCAGGGTAGTGGCTCTTGGTGGCATAGCCAAAATAAAGGGGGTCTCATTATGATCCAACCTTCTCATTTATGTGAAATGTTTGTGGATAAAGCTATCACCTCTAGTCATCAAGCCAGGACAATGGCCCTCAACTATTCCCTTGAAGCACAAGAGAAAAAGATCAAAATAAATAAAGCTAATAGTAAAAGGCAATGAATGGGTTAGGAAACAATTGCATTTATGAAAAGGTGCAATTCGACCTCTACAAAGGCACCCATAGATAAGACTTTACATTTCCATGTTATTACATGCACCCCATGCCCAAACATCTACCTTGTGAAACCTCATACACTTACATGACTTGGAGTAGACCCCACCTGGGAAACATCCCAAACTTAAGAGAGGTTAGCCCAATAGGATACCCTGAGACCCTATCCAAACCTAACTTATCAAATTGCATAACGTCTTTGAGCATTTGTCTGGGTTAATGGGGGTTTGATGCACATGTTTGGGTAATTTAATTATTGGATGTGATTTACGTTCTATCATCCCCATGACTTATGAACCCCTGTAGGGCGTACTTGTTGTTGCTGTAGGACCTTGCTCGATGGACAAGTACACATGAGGGAATGATTAGCTCAGACCTTCATGGGGGCTTAAAGCCCACATATGGATCCTAAAACCACAACCATGGGTAAGAAGAAATTGAAGACTTGCACTGAGAGAAAGAAGGATGTTGCCTTTGGAGGCACCCTGGTAGACCTAGACCTAGGAGACCTTGTTCTTCCCACATGGACATTAGCCCTTAAGGGCCTTAGACGTCACCATCATAGCCCTAAATGTCACCCAGAGTTAGGGTTTCATTTTTGGAGGCATTTTTTAGCCTCGTGGCATGTGTGGGAATCATTTAGGGCTTCTGGAGGCCAATCACCCCACTTTTCCAGCTCAACGTCACCCTAGAGGGGCATGACGTCACCCTTGGAGGTGTTTTTAGATGCAAATTAATTTTATTTATGTCAAAATTGAGTTTTGTTGTAAAGTGACCTGGTCGACCTTGTTTTTGACCTGAAAATTAATTAAAGGTCAAAATTTTATGTAAATAAACATAAAGTACTCTCATTTTTACATAACAACTTTTCCTTGGAGACAAGAGGTTTGAAATTTGCACCCTATTAGGGTTATTGGCTGAAATTGTGAGGCACCATTCTTGTTTAAGGCTATTTTTTGCAACTTGGATCAATCTTGGAGGTTTTATGGTGATCTTGCATGGTATTATCATGATTATTCTTGGTGCAAGTAAGTAAAATCTGCATTTTGTCATCTATTGTATGGTTTTATTTGCTCATACAAGATTATGAAATTGCATGGTGTCTTTAATGCTTGAAGTAAGAAACTTAAGTTGCTACTTTCTTACTTTTTATTTGCCAAACTTTTCATTAATTGATCTAGTAACTAGTGAAGCCCTAGAGCCCTAAATTGCTATCACTCTAAGGGTTTCGACTTAGTTATTGTTGCATAAGTTTTTTACTCTATAAGAATGCTAAGGAGAGCAAGGCACTAGGGCCTAGAATTGCCTACACCCTAACATCTTGTCTATTGAGGTAAAATCCTAGTAGGACTTAAGTTACTACTTCTCCTAGGCCTTTTCCCTCTTAGAATTTTGTGCATCATCATCATTGATTTGCAACCTTAGAAGAAGTCGTCCACCAACTTGATTCCATTACCCTTGAAGGCACTAGTCCTTGTCTCTTATCTCTTGACAAGTGTAACACCTTGTTTCCCCTAGTTTGTAAATATAACTATAATGGCCAAGAGAATATGGAAAACTTAATATGTGTGAATGTTTGATTTGATGGAACTTTGTATAAAAGGTCAATGAATGTAAATTCTGTTATTTACTAGAAAAACAGATAAGTGTTGCATGACTGCTAGAAGGGGGGTGTATTAAGAGAGACCACAAATGCTATGAATGAGATGGTGAAGGGCATCGAGAATGGTTGCATTAACCTTCACCAAACCAGTACCTTACTGGATTTAATTGCTCAGGACCATAACAGTCCTCTGACCAAGATATGAATTACAATAAGGCTGGCAGGTGGGAAGACCTCCGCAAGAGTTAATGAGGGGATGGGGCAGAACACCCATTTGTAAGACTTTCAGACCTGACCACATATTAGGAATTTGATCCACATGCAATCTTGCTGAGGAAGGAAAGAAAGGGAGGTGTGGTGGGTAGAGGAAAACCTGTGAAGTGTGCAGAGAAGAGAGGTGAATCTCTCGAGTTCAAGGAAGAACTGGGAAATAAGAGTTCTGGTCACAGGAAATGGCTGAGAAGGTTATGATACAAGATGATAAATGAGGCCAATCCTCCTTGCTTGGTATCGTGTAAACCATTCCCAAGGTCCTCCGGGAGGAGGAGAGTAACCTCCGTCCCTACTATTGTTGAGCCAGAAAAAATGACTCTGTTGCGGAGCATTGTGGTCTAGCTCGGGGGTGGCTAGTGGTAAATCCGTTTGAAGTGACTAAGGCTATGGTTGGGTGGAAATGAGCACCCCTTTCAATAGTCGATTCACGTTACCTAGTTCTGATAAGTATTTTCCCTGTTTTATGTATTGAGCTGGAATAATGAATGAATGCTCGGATTTATACATATGCATATTTCTAAATGAATTCTATGTAGAGTGGTTATGATATGTGTATGCCTTCGTCTCCTTGTGAAATTACACTTCTCACTGATAATATGTATGCCCAACTTAGCTCTTGAGGCTTCCCGGGGCATAAGATTGTATGACGGTCGAGATAGGAGATATTGGGACAACCTAAACCTGTCTGTCCAAAGAGGATGCCTTTTTCGGGCCCCATGTCATGAGACCAGAATTCTAGACCCAATTCCTTAACCATTTCATGGTAAAACCTCAGGAAGGATAACGATAGTGGATGCCTTAAAAGGGGAGGTCCCTTAGTTTGGGAGACCAACAGAAGAGATCCATTCGAAAGGACCCATATGACCAATACCCAGGAACCCTAGGATAAGTCTATGGAGGATATGCTCCCCTGGATTCGGAGCTCCAGAAGTCCGGGACTTCATAGTAATACTGACCTTACCAGTCTTATGAGGACCAAAGGTAACCGAGAGACTCCGTCTCCCATAATATTGAGCGATGATAGGCAGTTCCCTAGGTGATTGGGTGAACCTATCTCGCCAACTAAATCGAGACCCGAAACCCCCGAAGGCCAGAGCCACGAAGGGCCAGAATCGTAGATCACGGAATCCTTCGGATCCTTTCCCCACTGTCAATATATTAGGGACACATGGCTTTATCCCCTTTAATTCAGATATTGGAAAATTCAAGAGGTAAGAGGAGTTTACATAGCCATACGCCCAAATGATGAATCCCCGAAGTAACCAAGGACATAGATATATAAATCTCCATTACTGGATCTCGAACGTGAGATTTGAGGGATGTTGAAGGGGGATTAGACTGGAGCGAAGAGGTGTCATGATGCCATCCATGGTGACATGGAACCAAACTTGACGAGCCACATGCCACCTGGATTCATGTGCATCGCCTACCCCATAGGACCCTTGGATTGTGACATGCATCATCCTGGGTGAGGGAACATGTTTCCCCTGACCCATCTACGTGTCAGCCCCTGGTACGTGCCCACCTAGCCAACGTGGATGGTGAAGGGATTGGGACTCCGAGATTCCGGAACATCAGAACTCTGTAGGATTTGGAGCATAGTATCGTAGAGAGTCCAAAGAAAACCCAAAGCCCGAATTAACAGAGTATATCTGAACCGTCCATTGGAAAGGATATGTGTTGTCAGTTACCGCACTCTGGAACATAAGTACTTCGGAAGGGTTGAAGAGTGGAGGGTCGAGAACCCCCGAAGCCGAAGTCCCGTAGTCAATCTCAGTCATTGGCTATGCCAAGAGTATAGACCGTAGATTTGACCCGTGTTTGTATGCAAGTCCGAAGTTCGGTGGAATCAGAGTCAGGTGAGTCAAGAATACCCAAAATCCGAAGTTCCAAAGCGCACGAGGAACCTATTGAGTCAGACCCACGTGGAGGTCCCATGGCCTCGACTAATAAACACTCGAGGAACTTGGGAGAGGTGTATCCTCTAGTTATGAGTTGGTTCTGAGCTTGGTGACCGTGGTTGGAAAGATCTGGACGACCAGAATGGGATTGAGACCCCTAATGGAGGTCTTGAGTTCTTAATAATAATTAAATTTCGATGCCCCACCATAGGTGTGTTACAAAAAGACTCAACTCAAACTTTTTAACTTCATACTCAAACACTTTCACTTTATACTCTACTAATTTGCTAACTTAGTCTAGAAATACTAACAACTAACTTGTTGTTGTCATAATAACTGCTACAACTATCATTTTGTAGCTTATATTAGCCTACTAACCATCAAAATCATCCCAAAATTTGTATAAGGCAAGCTACTATCAATAAGTGTTAAAGTGTATGTTTAATTTCGTTTTTAGAGTGCAAATTCTGAAGGTGTTACCTCCGTCACAACTCCTGTTACAACCATTGTTTCAACCATTAACAACCTTAAAATCATGCATAAAACCATTGGGAATTTGTACTAAGAAAACCATAATCATTGGATATTGAAGTAGTGTCTTATTGCTCTATTATAGTACTTTTCTGAAGTGGTTTTATTATTGTCATCATCATTAATTAATGATGTTTGGACAATCGTTTAAGCCATTCATTGACTTGTATTTATCCTTAAAAGTGTGAGTGACAAAACATATCAAGTTTGCAAGACTATTGTATATTTTCCTTGTCATCATAACTTGCACCTTTCAAGATATATTGCTTCTACTGTGATCTCACTTTCATTGTATAGTAACTTGTTTAGGCAACACATAATTTGTTTAAGAAGTCATTGATTATAACTGTTGCTACTAACGTTTGATGTTTCATTGGTAAAAGGAAGGCACAAACACATTTTCATTTTCCCTTGTCCCTTTAGACTTCACCAAAGTGACTTCTTATGCTGAGTGACCTAGAGAGAGGGGTGGGTTTTCACTATATCTTTTTTCCCTTCATCAACCAACTAGGTCCTGGGACATCTCCCTTGGAGTGAGGCTTTCCTCCTCCTAAAGAGAAAGACGTACCCTATTGGGGTGACAATGATAGGGTTACCTCTGTGTTACATCAATCTAAGCCTACTTTCCTTTAGGCTTTTGGAAAGTATAGATTGTGTAATAACATTTTTGGCGCTGTTGTCGAAGAACATTGAGTGAATTTTTCTCGAATGATTTTTTTTTGATAAGCCTTTTTCTCTTTAGCCTTTCACTTTTCAAAGATTACCTAGTGACTCCACTGAGGGTTATTCCCTCTTTTCCCTTTGATAATCCATAGAAATATTATCTGGCGACTCCACTAATGTTAAATCCAACCATGGCTTCTCAATTGGACCTAGGTAATTTTAAACCCTTGGAGATGAGCGAAATTTCGGGTTACCCTCAACAAATGCCTCTGAGGTATTTAAATTGGCTCCCTAGATTCGTTGGTAATGATGGGATTAGGGCCTAAGATCACATGGGTAATTTTTGGGCCTTTTTTCAACTCCACCCTATTAGTGATGATGGTGAATATTTGGCAATGAAAATTTTCTCTGCCAGTCTTCATGGGAATGCTAGGAAATGGTATGATGATCTCCCTGATGCTAGCATCACATCTATGGACCAGTTAGAAGAAACCTTTCTTGAGAAGTGGGGTATTAAATTAGAAGATATCCACATGCTAATAAAAATACTCGAGTACATAAAACAAATAAGAGTGAGACTATCAAAGAATTCCATACCAGGTTTGAGAATTTTCTACAACAAATTCCTAGAAGCCATTATCCTGAGGAAAAATACCTTGCTTACCTCTATACCAATGCACTCTTAGTGCAATTGGGATTTCTCCATTATACATTGAATAGCTGAGATTTAAATTGAATGTGGATGATGTCAACCTTGGGATAATTGCAAACAATCAATTATGTGCCTAATAACTCTAAAACACTCTCGTACCACCCGCCTTCCTTATACTCTAAAAACTGTTAATGAACAATATACATCATTCTAAATCTTTTGAGTAGTATAATAAAAAGGAAGTATTAGGAAGTACAAGTAAACCCGTCGGGGTACTGAACATGCCTGATGGTAGCGAGGCCATGCTTGTATGGTACTAAGGTAAACCCACCGGGGTACTGAACAGACCTATTGGCAATGGGGCTATGCCGGGTAAAAGGATTTGAAAAACATAAAGTGGCACACCTAAAACTGAAGAAAAACCCTTGGGTCTCATTTTGAAGCAATCATTATCGAATCAAGGCTAAGAGATGACCTTTATATCTCTTGGATGATGTTCTTAAGAACCTTCGAGTATCCACTTTATATTTCTATCTTAAAAAAAACAGTTTTGCACCAGAAGTTGGACCCTCAGTATGTGTAATTCACCTTACCTAAGCAATAAGAGCTTCATCTCTAAAAACTTGGATAAGAAACGCGTTAATCATCTTGGGATGTTTTCTTTTATGTGTTCCTCTCTTCAAATGAGATCTAAACTATGTTTATATCACTTTTGTTTTAAAGGTAATCTAGCTAGGGAGGCCTATTAAGTCAAAGTCATTTAGAAAACTCTTGGCCACTATCCTATAATCGTATTAGAGTCACATCCAACCCTTTCTCCTAACTTTGATCGAAAACATATTGGATAAGACTTAAAGTCAAATCACTAACATATCTAATCTATTAATCATGACTCCACTTTGTCACCATAACTACTTTGCCATGAGTTAGAATGTGAAGCATAATCTAGGAAGTTTATATTGTTTAATAGGAACTTAGGAGCTGAAGAAGGATCAAACTTCAGGGAATGCTTGATCAAGTAAGGAGTACCATCAACTGTGAAATTTTGAAGATCATTGTTGCATGAGGACATGCAATGACTTAAGCATGGTGGAATGTTGAGTCT
>ML813295.1:83284-97550 GCA_009831015.1 Picea engelmannii | reverse complement strand
AACTTTCAATGAAGATAAAAGTAAAAAATGACAAGAAAGTATTTCTTCAAATGCAAATGAAGAAATGACTTTCCCAAATCATCAAGCAATCCAAGACATGTAATCAATCCAAAACTTCAAATCCAATCAAAGAATTTTAATCGAACAAGAACTCAGACACAAGTTCAGAGATTATACCCTTGTCGATAAAAATAAAAAACAAAAACTGGAAAAATACTAAATGAGAGGTGTTCGATCTCTGAAACCAATCAACAACAAGTTAAACTTTCAGAAAACAGTCAAGGAATGGCATTAAAAGTCCCTCCCATCTAATTAGAACAAAACTTGACATCAACAGAGGCTAAAACCCAACTCAAAAAAAATTTCACAGGCGCCGCCGCAACCTAATAGAACATTACAGTGCGGAAATCGAGAGTTTCCGCAGGCCAAAAACATATAGGGTTTGGAAAATTAACACTGAAGCAAACAGCCAGGGCGCGAAAATTGAAGGTTTCCACAGGCTATGTATAAAGTACAATGCGGAAGTGTCTGTAAATCAATAAATTTTGAGAAGAGGGTAAATGATGTAAGTGAACTTTTAAATCCAAAGAACCTGAATGGATCTCCCACAGACTCTGAGACTAATTTCAAATAAAAATAATAGGTTAAAAGAAAATGGCCAACAAAAACCACAAGCAAGTCGTATCCCCAGTGGAGTCACCAATTTTGTTATTGGATAAATCGGTGAATACGGAGATAAAATAATCTCCCTAGATCCACCCAGATCTAGAACAAAACAAGACAGGATATGACGCTTTCCCTAAGTTGCTATCATTGAATTTACTATTAAAGAAGGAATAGATGACATACCTTTAGCTATCGCTTCCTTATATCTTTGTTATTCTTGCTTCACTCCGGGGCTCTTGTGAGATCAGATCTGCAATGACCCAAACCAACCAAAGTGAAAGAAACGATTATAGATTCAATGAAAACCTAAACATGTGATCAAGGAGTCACGTAAGAAAATACTAATGATTTTATGGGAAAGAAACATGTCACCGTATCATATTAAGTAAAAGTGGAAGATACAACGAAATTGCCTTGATGTCACAAGTTCCCTTTCATTGGTCCTTTTTTCCAACACACACATACACTTGCTCCGAATTTGTATGAAGATGGTCCACAAAAGCTTGATGGACAAATGGAGGCCTCAAGCATCAGTTGTAATAAGATCCTTCACACAGTCTTCAACCAATTATTTCAACAATTCTCTGCTCAATCTTACTTCACCTTTTCCATGAGAAACCTATTATTATATAGGAGGAGGTGAAGTGGTTAAAAGAATGAGGATGATCCCACCAAATCAGAGAAGCTAGTAGGATCACAACCATAAAGACGCCACCTGACATTCTAGAAGATTATCCTTCTAGAAAATTTGTGAACTTCTTCCTTTCCTAAGCTTCAAACGTCGCCGCACCCTGCCTATATAGCAGCCTGCAGAAACCGCGCGAGCCAGGCATAGAGCAACCTACAGAAATAAAGGATTTCTGCACTGTGTACCACTGTCAGCCTGCGACGTCATTCTAAAACTTGCCTTGTAAGGGAAGAACTCAGTCATTTTCCTCATGTAAAATATTGTTTTGAGAGTCTGAACACATGCTTGTAGAGTCATCATCAGTGTGACCAAAATAATGTGTAACAAGTCGACCTATTATGACCATGGGCATGTACAGGTAGGACACTACCATTTATCTGGTCACCAATCCAGGGTAGTGGCTCTTGGTGGCATAGCCAAAATAAAGGGGGTCTCATTATGATCCAACCTTCTCATTTATGTGAAATGTTTGTGGATAAAGCTATCACCTCTAGTCATCAAGCCAGGACAATGGCCCTCAACTATTCCCTTGAAGCACAAGAGAAAAAGATCAAAATAAATAAAGCTAATAGTAAAAGGCAATGAATGGGTTAGGAAACAATTGCATTTATGAAAAGGTGCAATTCGACCTCTACAAAGGCACCCATAGATAAGACTTTACATTTCCATGTTATTACATGCACCCCATGCCCAAACATCTACCTTGTGAAACCTCATACACTTACATGACTTGGAGTAGACCCCACCTGGGAAACATCCCAAACTTAAGAGAGGTTAGCCCAATAGGATACCCTGAGACCCTATCCAAACCTAACTTATCAAATTGCATAACGTCTTTGAGCATTTGTCTGGGTTAATGGGGGTTTGATGCACATGTTTGGGTAATTTAATTATTGGATGTGATTTACGTTCTATCATCCCCATGACTTATGAACCCCTGTAGGGCGTACTTGTTGTTGCTGTAGGACCTTGCTCGATGGACAAGTACACATGAGGGAATGATTAGCTCAGACCTTCATGGGGGCTTAAAGCCCACATATGGATCCTAAAACCACAACCATGGGTAAGAAGAAATTGAAGACTTGCACTGAGAGAAAGAAGGATGTTGCCTTTGGAGGCACCCTGGTAGACCTAGACCTAGGAGACCTTGTTCTTCCCACATGGACATTAGCCCTTAAGGGCCTTAGACGTCACCATCATAGCCCTAAATGTCACCCAGAGTTAGGGTTTCATTTTTGGAGGCATTTTTTAGCCTCGTGGCATGTGTGGGAATCATTTAGGGCTTCTGGAGGCCAATCACCCCACTTTTCCAGCTCAACGTCACCCTAGAGGGGCATGACGTCACCCTTGGAGGTGTTTTTAGATGCAAATTAATTTTATTTATGTCAAAATTGAGTTTTGTTGTAAAGTGACCTGGTCGACCTTGTTTTTGACCTGAAAATTAATTAAAGGTCAAAATTTTATGTAAATAAACATAAAGTACTCTCATTTTTACATAACAACTTTTCCTTGGAGACAAGAGGTTTGAAATTTGCACCCTATTAGGGTTATTGGCTGAAATTGTGAGGCACCATTCTTGTTTAAGGCTATTTTTTGCAACTTGGATCAATCTTGGAGGTTTTATGGTGATCTTGCATGGTATTATCATGATTATTCTTGGTGCAAGTAAGTAAAATCTGCATTTTGTCATCTATTGTATGGTTTTATTTGCTCATACAAGATTATGAAATTGCATGGTGTCTTTAATGCTTGAAGTAAGAAACTTAAGTTGCTACTTTCTTACTTTTTATTTGCCAAACTTTTCATTAATTGATCTAGTAACTAGTGAAGCCCTAGAGCCCTAAATTGCTATCACTCTAAGGGTTTCGACTTAGTTATTGTTGCATAAGTTTTTTACTCTATAAGAATGCTAAGGAGAGCAAGGCACTAGGGCCTAGAATTGCCTACACCCTAACATCTTGTCTATTGAGGTAAAATCCTAGTAGGACTTAAGTTACTACTTCTCCTAGGCCTTTTCCCTCTTAGAATTTTGTGCATCATCATCATTGATTTGCAACCTTAGAAGAAGTCGTCCACCAACTTGATTCCATTACCCTTGAAGGCACTAGTCCTTGTCTCTTATCTCTTGACAAGTGTAACACCTTGTTTCCCCTAGTTTGTAAATATAACTATAATGGCCAAGAGAATATGGAAAACTTAATATGTGTGAATGTTTGATTTGATGGAACTTTGTATAAAAGGTCAATGAATGTAAATTCTGTTATTTACTAGAAAAACAGATAAGTGTTGCATGACTGCTAGAAGGGGGGTGTATTAAGAGAGACCACAAATGCTATGAATGAGATGGTGAAGGGCATCGAGAATGGTTGCATTAACCTTCACCAAACCAGTACCTTACTGGATTTAATTGCTCAGGACCATAACAGTCCTCTGACCAAGATATGAATTACAATAAGGCTGGCAGGTGGGAAGACCTCCGCAAGAGTTAATGAGGGGATGGGGCAGAACACCCATTTGTAAGACTTTCAGACCTGACCACATATTAGGAATTTGATCCACATGCAATCTTGCTGAGGAAGGAAAGAAAGGGAGGTGTGGTGGGTAGAGGAAAACCTGTGAAGTGTGCAGAGAAGAGAGGTGAATCTCTCGAGTTCAAGGAAGAACTGGGAAATAAGAGTTCTGGTCACAGGAAATGGCTGAGAAGGTTATGATACAAGATGATAAATGAGGCCAATCCTCCTTGCTTGGTATCGTGTAAACCATTCCCAAGGTCCTCCGGGAGGAGGAGAGTAACCTCCGTCCCTACTATTGTTGAGCCAGAAAAAATGACTCTGTTGCGGAGCATTGTGGTCTAGCTCGGGGGTGGCTAGTGGTAAATCCGTTTGAAGTGACTAAGGCTATGGTTGGGTGGAAATGAGCACCCCTTTCAATAGTCGATTCACGTTACCTAGTTCTGATAAGTATTTTCCCTGTTTTATGTATTGAGCTGGAATAATGAATGAATGCTCGGATTTATACATATGCATATTTCTAAATGAATTCTATGTAGAGTGGTTATGATATGTGTATGCCTTCGTCTCCTTGTGAAATTACACTTCTCACTGATAATATGTATGCCCAACTTAGCTCTTGAGGCTTCCCGGGGCATAAGATTGTATGACGGTCGAGATAGGAGATATTGGGACAACCTAAACCTGTCTGTCCAAAGAGGATGCCTTTTTCGGGCCCCATGTCATGAGACCAGAATTCTAGACCCAATTCCTTAACCATTTCATGGTAAAACCTCAGGAAGGATAACGATAGTGGATGCCTTAAAAGGGGAGGTCCCTTAGTTTGGGAGACCAACAGAAGAGATCCATTCGAAAGGACCCATATGACCAATACCCAGGAACCCTAGGATAAGTCTATGGAGGATATGCTCCCCTGGATTCGGAGCTCCAGAAGTCCGGGACTTCATAGTAATACTGACCTTACCAGTCTTATGAGGACCAAAGGTAACCGAGAGACTCCGTCTCCCATAATATTGAGCGATGATAGGCAGTTCCCTAGGTGATTGGGTGAACCTATCTCGCCAACTAAATCGAGACCCGAAACCCCCGAAGGCCAGAGCCACGAAGGGCCAGAATCGTAGATCACGGAATCCTTCGGATCCTTTCCCCACTGTCAATATATTAGGGACACATGGCTTTATCCCCTTTAATTCAGATATTGGAAAATTCAAGAGGTAAGAGGAGTTTACATAGCCATACGCCCAAATGATGAATCCCCGAAGTAACCAAGGACATAGATATATAAATCTCCATTACTGGATCTCGAACGTGAGATTTGAGGGATGTTGAAGGGGGATTAGACTGGAGCGAAGAGGTGTCATGATGCCATCCATGGTGACATGGAACCAAACTTGACGAGCCACATGCCACCTGGATTCATGTGCATCGCCTACCCCATAGGACCCTTGGATTGTGACATGCATCATCCTGGGTGAGGGAACATGTTTCCCCTGACCCATCTACGTGTCAGCCCCTGGTACGTGCCCACCTAGCCAACGTGGATGGTGAAGGGATTGGGACTCCGAGATTCCGGAACATCAGAACTCTGTAGGATTTGGAGCATAGTATCGTAGAGAGTCCAAAGAAAACCCAAAGCCCGAATTAACAGAGTATATCTGAACCGTCCATTGGAAAGGATATGTGTTGTCAGTTACCGCACTCTGGAACATAAGTACTTCGGAAGGGTTGAAGAGTGGAGGGTCGAGAACCCCCGAAGCCGAAGTCCCGTAGTCAATCTCAGTCATTGGCTATGCCAAGAGTATAGACCGTAGATTTGACCCGTGTTTGTATGCAAGTCCGAAGTTCGGTGGAATCAGAGTCAGGTGAGTCAAGAATACCCAAAATCCGAAGTTCCAAAGCGCACGAGGAACCTATTGAGTCAGACCCACGTGGAGGTCCCATGGCCTCGACTAATAAACACTCGAGGAACTTGGGAGAGGTGTATCCTCTAGTTATGAGTTGGTTCTGAGCTTGGTGACCGTGGTTGGAAAGATCTGGACGACCAGAATGGGATTGAGACCCCTAATGGAGGTCTTGAGTTCTTAATAATAATTAAATTTCGATGCCCCACCATAGGTGTGTTACAAAAAGACTCAACTCAAACTTTTTAACTTCATACTCAAACACTTTCACTTTATACTCTACTAATTTGCTAACTTAGTCTAGAAATACTAACAACTAACTTGTTGTTGTCATAATAACTGCTACAACTATCATTTTGTAGCTTATATTAGCCTACTAACCATCAAAATCATCCCAAAATTTGTATAAGGCAAGCTACTATCAATAAGTGTTAAAGTGTATGTTTAATTTCGTTTTTAGAGTGCAAATTCTGAAGGTGTTACCTCCGTCACAACTCCTGTTACAACCATTGTTTCAACCATTAACAACCTTAAAATCATGCATAAAACCATTGGGAATTTGTACTAAGAAAACCATAATCATTGGATATTGAAGTAGTGTCTTATTGCTCTATTATAGTACTTTTCTGAAGTGGTTTTATTATTGTCATCATCATTAATTAATGATGTTTGGACAATCGTTTAAGCCATTCATTGACTTGTATTTATCCTTAAAAGTGTGAGTGACAAAACATATCAAGTTTGCAAGACTATTGTATATTTTCCTTGTCATCATAACTTGCACCTTTCAAGATATATTGCTTCTACTGTGATCTCACTTTCATTGTATAGTAACTTGTTTAGGCAACACATAATTTGTTTAAGAAGTCATTGATTATAACTGTTGCTACTAACGTTTGATGTTTCATTGGTAAAAGGAAGGCACAAACACATTTTCATTTTCCCTTGTCCCTTTAGACTTCACCAAAGTGACTTCTTATGCTGAGTGACCTAGAGAGAGGGGTGGGTTTTCACTATATCTTTTTTCCCTTCATCAACCAACTAGGTCCTGGGACATCTCCCTTGGAGTGAGGCTTTCCTCCTCCTAAAGAGAAAGACGTACCCTATTGGGGTGACAATGATAGGGTTACCTCTGTGTTACATCAATCTAAGCCTACTTTCCTTTAGGCTTTTGGAAAGTATAGATTGTGTAATAACATTTTTGGCGCTGTTGTCGAAGAACATTGAGTGAATTTTTCTCGAATGATTTTTTTTTGATAAGCCTTTTTCTCTTTAGCCTTTCACTTTTCAAAGATTACCTAGTGACTCCACTGAGGGTTATTCCCTCTTTTCCCTTTGATAATCCATAGAAATATTATCTGGCGACTCCACTAATGTTAAATCCAACCATGGCTTCTCAATTGGACCTAGGTAATTTTAAACCCTTGGAGATGAGCGAAATTTCGGGTTACCCTCAACAAATGCCTCTGAGGTATTTAAATTGGCTCCCTAGATTCGTTGGTAATGATGGGATTAGGGCCTAAGATCACATGGGTAATTTTTGGGCCTTTTTTCAACTCCACCCTATTAGTGATGATGGTGAATATTTGGCAATGAAAATTTTCTCTGCCAGTC
The DNA here is from genome assembly GCA_009831015.1 of Picea engelmannii. Taxonomy (NCBI): domain Eukaryota; kingdom Viridiplantae; phylum Streptophyta; class Pinopsida; order Pinales; family Pinaceae; genus Picea; species Picea engelmannii. Next base: position 90,171 of record ML813295.1, on the reverse strand, counting down.
TTCATGGGAATGCTAGGAAATGGTATGATGATCTCCCTGATGCTAGCATCACATCTATGGACCAGTTAGAAGAAACCTTTCTTGAGAAGTGGGGTATTAAATTAGAAGATATCCACATGCTAATAAAAATACTCGAGTACATAAAACAAATAAGAGTGAGACTATCAAAGAATTCCATACCAGGTTTGAGAATTTTCTACAACAAATTCCTAGAAGCCATTATCCTGAGGAAAAATACCTTGCTTACCTCTATACCAATGCACTCTTAGTGCAATTGGGATTTCTCCATTATACATTGAATAGCTGAGATTTAAATTGAATGTGGATGATGTCAACCTTGGGATAATTGCAAACAATCAATTATGTGCCTAATAACTCTAAAACACTCTCGTACCACCCGCCTTCCTTATACTCTAAAAACTGTTAATGAACAATATACATCATTCTAAATCTTTTGAGTAGTATAATAAAAAGGAAGTATTAGGAAGTACAAGTAAACCCGTCGGGGTACTGAACATGCCTGATGGTAGCGAGGCCATGCTTGTATGGTACTAAGGTAAACCCACCGGGGTACTGAACAGACCTATTGGCAATGGGGCTATGCCGGGTAAAAGGATTTGAAAAACATAAAGTGGCACACCTAAAACTGAAGAAAAACCCTTGGGTCTCATTTTGAAGCAATCATTATCGAATCAAGGCTAAGAGATGACCTTTATATCTCTTGGATGATGTTCTTAAGAACCTTCGAGTATCCACTTTATATTTCTATCTTAAAAAAAACAGTTTTGCACCAGAAGTTGGACCCTCAGTATGTGTAATTCACCTTACCTAAGCAATAAGAGCTTCATCTCTAAAAACTTGGATAAGAAACGCGTTAATCATCTTGGGATGTTTTCTTTTATGTGTTCCTCTCTTCAAATGAGATCTAAACTATGTTTATATCACTTTTGTTTTAAAGGTAATCTAGCTAGGGAGGCCTATTAAGTCAAAGTCATTTAGAAAACTCTTGGCCACTATCCTATAATCGTATTAGAGTCACATCCAACCCTTTCTCCTAACTTTGATCGAAAACATATTGGATAAGACTTAAAGTCAAATCACTAACATATCTAATCTATTAATCATGACTCCACTTTGTCACCATAACTACTTTGCCATGAGTTAGAATGTGAAGCATAATCTAGGAAGTTTATATTGTTTAATAGGAACTTAGGAGCTGAAGAAGGATCAAACTTCAGGGAATGCTTGATCAAGTAAGGAGTACCATCAACTGTGAAATTTTGAAGATCATTGTTGCATGAGGACATGCAATGACTTAAGCATGGTGGAATGTTGAGTCTCAGTTTTGACACTTCTAATGCCCTATATTACCCTCTATCTGAGCCTATTCTACCTATGCTATGTGTATCTAATTGATTGTTTCCTCCATAAATACATTTGATGACCTTGTTCATGTGCATAAGAGGTAACTTATGATTAAGGCATGTTTTGTTTAATTTTCTTGAGTTAATTCGATTAAAATGGTTGATTTTGTATGATCCTAATCACTTTGACTCTTAAGAAGCATGATCTTGTACCCAGTCTATTCCGGTACCAAGGCTCCACCTATTCCAGTACCAACCTATGCTAATCTGGTACTAGACATAATTCAGATTTTTTGAATGTTTCTAGAATAAAAGCAGGCTCATGGGTTTTGTCCAGAGCGATGTTTTCATGGGGAAACATGAGTCATAATTAACCCAGCGTGCACGTGTGGACCTCCAGCTCATGGGGAACGATTCTGCCAAAATTAACAAAAATCCTCAAACTGTCAACGTGCGCCTCTATTTCCGTGCATATGGTATCATATATAGAAATTCTAATACATGGGTTTTGTCTAGAATATGACAAATTGAGTATCATGTGGGCCGTTTTTCAAAATTAGAATTGGTTTGGGAGATATGGATGGGGGACTAACTCGAATCTGCCCAAATTGTTAAAAAAACACAGATTTTTGGGATTTATCCTAAAATTGTAAAAATTGTTTTCTTAGCTTGGGGATTCGGTTTCATCCATTCCTCCATGGATTTTATGTATGAATAAGACCTCATAGGTATGAGTAGGAAGGAATTACTATGTTGTAATATTGGTTCTTGGAGAAGGATGTATGTTGGGAAATGAAATGTTGAATTTTTGATCCACTTAATCAATTGAAGGAATGCTGAAGCTGTTTATGCAATTCTTGGGAATAAGTAAAGTGTTTTAGTCTGCAATCTCTTTAGAGGTACCTTGTTGGTTCAACAAGGGCCCACCGTCCCAACTAAGGAAAACATCCCTGTACATGCTTTGTGTGATTGTGTGAGTGTGCAAATTTAACAGTTGTGTTTTGTCAATAATTTTAAATGTATTTTAAATACATAATTGTTTTCTTTTGAATCGGTGTGCACAATTATTTTTCTTTATATTTCTGTAGGGTAACATTTAATTGTTTGATGTGTGGAATTTTTAAGAAAATATTATTCTGAGTGTGAGGCAGTAGTGTTCTTAGTGGGTACAAGAGAAATATGACTTCATCTTTTACCTTCATGTTCCATAATGAAGTCTCTCAGTTATACTAACTGTTCCTTGTACTGATTTGTTTGAATTGAACAGAGTTGGAATTGATTTCGATTTCAAGAGTGATTGGAGTTGATTGTTAATCATTGTTTTGATGACTACAAGAAACAAGCTCTTAAGTTCATCTCTCAATTTCATAAGCCTGGAATGAACTGACTTGTCACTTAAGAAATAACCTTTTGATTCACTGATTGCTTGAGAAGTTTTGTTATCAGTTTTCTCTTCTAAGTTTGGAGTTGTATTGTTGAAGTGTGCCCAGATTTGATTGCTAATTTTTGCTAAGAGTAGCAGCTACAGATAACTAATTCAAAGTCCATCTTTCCACTTCATGAGCTTGTAAATGGACAAGGCATTATCTGAGCAAAATCTTTTGAGTGCATGATTGCAAGTTTTGCTTTCTAATTTCTAAATTGTGTGAAGAGTGTTAGCTTTGAAAACACAGTATTTTGTTATTGCTGGTTTTCTTATCTAAGCTATACTAAACATACATAGGAACCTATCTTTTATCGGCACATATAGTGCATCAACTCTATTGATTACGAATCCTGGTTGATAATTTATGTTTGGTAATATATTATGCAAATAATTGCACCAACATTTTGGCGCCATTGCCGGGGAGTTGTAAACGGTAATAGGTAGTATTTGAATTAGATTGCTTTAATGGTTTTGGATTGGTTTTATGGATGAACTAAGGGCGGAGAGAAGATGGTAAGACATGCAGGAAGAGCCCACATGTCCACTTTGGTGGTGTTGCTCCAAAATTAGGTTGTACTCTTCTTTTAATGCAAGTGTGTTTTTCCTTCTTTTATGAAAATTTAGTTTTATTTATGATGAGATAACTTATGCAAACCGATAACCTGGTGATAGTAGGATCCCAGTAACGCAAGGAGTTCAAGCTTGGTGTGTTTTGTTTTTGCAAATAGTTTAAAATTCAGATCTTTAAATGATAAATCATGTTTGGGGTGTTGTAAGAACCCCCCGAGTACTAATCTGTGTTGCGAAACAGGTATCATAAACCAGCTAGAGTAATTCAAGGATGATCAAGAGCTTGAAGAATGTTCCTCCAAGAACTTTCTCGCATTCTAGCAGCAGCTGGGATATCTGCCTCTCAGGAAGAGCATATTTTCACAGCAGTCAAGAATCTAGTTGTCTCTCCACAAGAAGATTTAGAAGTCTTGTCGGATTCCTCTTGTCAATTTGTTGAGTAGAATAAAGAATCATGGATATTATTCAATGGAGAGAAACCAATGGAACCTGGGATTGAGGAGTCCTTAGCATGCATCTCAACAGATCCTATATGTACTCCAAATACCAATCATTTTGAAGAGGAAAATCTGCATAGCATGGTAGAGGAGGACATTCAGTGTGACCTAAACAAAGAAGAGAAACAATAATACCTTGATCCTATTGAAATATGGTTTCAATTAGTTATTAGGCCACACCTCTCTCTCATTTTTCATTATTTATTGATCTCATCATCAAAGTAGCTGGTCCTTCATACGCCGATATGCATTAAAATTTATCTTTTAAACCCGAGTATGAATATATTTCTAACCCTGTTACGCACATGACTTCACTCTAAGTATTCTTATACTTGAAAGACATTTTCTTTTGTTCAATTAGAGTAGGATAGTAAATAAATAAATGTTGCAATGCAACCTATCTTTCATACTTTTCATAAATGGGAATGTCAAAAGCTAATAAAGAAATTAGTTTAAGATCTTTTGTTCCTATAGTAGATTTCTTTTTAAAAGTTATGATGACTTTTGTTTGGATTCTTATGAGAAGGGAATATCTTCATCCTCCGAATGCCCACATAATACTGGAAGGGTTTCAAAAGCAGAGAAGGCATCCTTGTCAACGAAAGATAACACTTAAGGGAGTGCTTCATGACCTATTTCTTCAAAATTCTTCTTTTTCCTTAAGTTGCTAAAAATGATGCATTCATGGTTTATCATTACCTATCTATTTTAAGACCACTATTTCACAAGGATGATCAATTCAATGATATTTTTAATAGAAGTTGAAACTAAATGCTAATTCCAAACTATTTTATTTATAGTTATAATTCAACATTTTACATTTTCCCTAAATTTTCTGTTTGTAAGCATGAATAAAAATCTAGTTTTAATTAGTTCTATTGGTTTGTTTTTAGAAGATGTTCGCAACTCTTTGAGAAGTTTATTTTAGCATCTCACATTGTTTGCATGAGGCCATACAAAACCTTAGGCATGGGGGAGTGGTTGCTGAAACCTTCATATTCTTTTGCAACTTCCGTCGGCGAGGCCAAATCAACATGTTTAGTGGTGGGATTTGATAGTCATTTCCAAAATTCTGGTACCATTCTATTCCGGTACCGCAGAATTGCGTTCATCCGGTACTGCAAAAAATGTTTACCTCTGCATTCATCCGGTACTGTGGGGGTCTGCTCTATTCCGGTACTGAACCACAACTCTGTGCTATTTCGGTACTAATGGTCATTTCTGTGCTCATCCGGTACCAAAGGAGAAAGTCTGCGTTCATCCGATATTGAACAACATTCTTGTGCTCATCTGGTATTGATGGTCGCCTGTGTGCTCATCTGGTACCAAAGGATGAGGTTTGCACTATTATGATACTGAGCCACAACTTTGTGTTATTCCGGTACTGAAGCACAACCCTGTGTCCATCCGGTACTCAGGTGATCCGGTACTGGTAATGAGGTGTTGGTATTCCTTATCCTATACTCAATTTTTTTTGCTGCTCGATTTAAATGCTTCAAGTAATAAAAATGGTTGATTTTGTATGATCCTAATCACTTTGACTCTTAAGCAGCATGATCATGTACCCAGTCTATTCCGGTACCAAGGCTCCACCTATTCCGGTACCAACCTGTGCTAATCCGGTACTAGACATAATTCATAATTTTTGAATGTTTCTAGAAGAAAATCGGGCTCATGGGTTTTGTCCAGAGCGATGTTTTCATGTGGAAACATGTGTCATAATTAAACCAGCTCACATGTGTGGACTTCCATCTCAGGGGGAATGATTCTGCCAAAATTAGCAAAAAAACTCAAACTGCCAACTTGCGCCTTGATTTCTGTGCAGATGGTATCAGATATAGAAATTATAATACATGGGTTTTGTCCAGAATATGACAAATTGAATAACGCCTGGGCCATGTTTCAAAATTAGAATTGGTTTGGGATATATGGGTGGGGGACTAACTCGAATCTACCCAAATTGTTAAAAAAACACAGATTTTTGGGATTTATCCTAAAATTGTAAAAAATGTTTTCTTAGCTTGGGGATTCGGTTTCATCCATTCCTCCATGGATTTCATGTATAAATAAGACCTCATAGGTATAAGTAGGAAGGAATTACTATGTTGTAATATTGGTTCTTGGAGAAGGATGTATGTTGGGAAATGAAATGTTGAATTTTTGATCCACTTAATCAATTGAAGGAATGCAAAAGTTGTTTATGCAATTCTTGGGAATAAGTAAAGTGTTTTAGTATGCAATCTCTTTAGAGGTACCTTGTTGGTTCGGCAAGGGCCCACCATACCAACTAAGGTAAACCTAGGTGTACATGCTTTGTGTGATTGTGTGAGTGTGCAAATTTAACAGTTGTGTTTTGTCAATAATTTTAAATGCATTTTAAAAACATAATTGTTTGCTTTTGAAACAGTGTGCACAATTAGTTTTCTTTATATTTCTATAGGGTAACATTTAATTGTTTGATGTGTGGGATTTTTAAGCAAAGGTTATTTTGAGTGTGAGGCAGTAGTGTTCTTAGTGGGTACAGGAGCAATATGACTTCATCTTTTACCTTCATGTTCCATAATGAAGTCTCTCATTTATGCTAACTATTCCTTGTACTGATTTGTTTGAATTGAACAGAGTTGGAATTGATTTCGATTTCAAGAGTGATTGGAGTTGATTGTTAATCATTGTTTTGATGACTACAAGAAACAACCTATTAAGTTCATCTCTCAATTTCATAAGCTTGGAATGAGCAGACTTGTCACTTAAGAAATAACCTTTTGATTCATTGTTTGCTTGAGAAGTTTTGTTATCAGTTTTCTCTTCTAAGTTTGGAGTTGTATTGTTGAAGTGTGCCCAGATTTGATTGCTAATTTTTGTTAAGAGTAGCAGGTACAAATAACTAATTCAAAGTCCATCTTTCCACTTCATGAGCTTGTAAATGGACAAGGCATTATCTGAGCAAAATCTTTTGAGTGCATGATTGCAAGTTTTGCTTTCTAATTTCTGAATTGTGTGAAGAGTGTTATCTTTGAAAACAAAGTATTT